>PVLA01014021.1:0-33181 GCA_004027455.1 Hydrochoerus hydrochaeris
AATCCTCCTCCATGAGCTCTTTCATTTAAAGCTTTTGTATAAACTCTCTCATACTACTCACAGAAGGTAAAATTTCACAATTAGTTTTCACAAAGTTATCTAGAAGGTTTCTAGTAACTCCTCTGGAGTTTCTATTTTCGATTTCATATTGAGTATTACATGAAAATATATATATGTGAATTACACAAACTACAATTATCAGTACAAAACATTCCAAGATCCCCGCGCCCAATTCCCACATGCGGTGTCCTTTTTCTGGAGAAGCGATTCCTTGAAGCGCTCTCCTCCACCCATGGACCTTGTCACAAGGCGTGGATGGACTAGGATGCGGCAAGCTTGGGCTACAAAGTGAGACCAAGGGCTGCCTCAACTGCACAGTAAGACAGACCATATCTCAAAAACAAATGGAAAAGCAAAAAGGGAAAGAATGAAGAACAAAAGTAAAAATGAAAATAGAAAGAAAAGGGATGACCCCACACCCCTGCTTCTGTTCCATGTGTCTTTGTTCCCAATAACAATGCTGGTTCACCTAATTAACCACCTCTTGGCTCATATTGTTACTGTTGCTTGAGATTTTTCCATGCTGCTAGTCCTGCCTGTCCATTGTGTGCACCCTAGTCTGGTCCACTGTGTGGCTGGCATTTCCCCAGCCACCGGATTCCACTGATGCATCAGGGAGCTGTCAGTCACCTGGATTCCTCCTGGGCCAGTTTCCAGGTCCTGCAAGGTGTAGGGTGAGGAGCCAGAGATCCATGAACTATTTCAGCTGCTAAAAAGTATTACTTTATGGAATTCGAACCAGCCCATTTCACCTGGATTGCTCCAGTTGGACCAGTTGCCAGTTCCACAGTATCTGAATTACCTTTCTGGAGAGTGTTTACATGAGATACAAATATTTTTATACCAGTATACAGTTGCCTGTCTGACCATTTCTTCTTCCAGGCAAAGTGTAGTAGCAGGTACATTGTCCAAAGTGCTTCTCACTGTGAACATTTCCTTTCTCTAATGTCCCTCAGGGAAGTTGCAGAAAGGAGCTACAATGCTGCAGCTGTCCACTTGCAGGTGGTGCCTGTATAGTGTGTGGAACCATCTACAAACCAGGACCTACGCTTCTTTTTCTCTGACAGCTGATCCTGTGGTATATCCTATAAAACCACAGATGCATGCTGGGAAACAGAAGATAATATACAGGAGTAGGAGTCATGGGCATTTGGGTATCTTCTTCATGTAACTGACTTGTACCTACTCGACCTGCTCTGGGTCAATCAAATATACACCATTTCACCCTCAGCCACTGTATCTTTGATAAAGAGGCCAAATACATTCCCTGGAAGAAAGTTAGTCTCTTTAATAAATGGTGCTGGAAAAATTGGCTCTCCATATGGTGAAAACTAAAACTAGATCCATGCCTATGACCATGTACTAAACTAAAGTCAAAATTGATCAGAGATCTAAATATTAAAACAGAAACACTAAATCTGATGGAAGACAAAGTAGGTAGAAATCTTCAAGACATAGGGGTAGGTAGAGAGTTCATGAACATAAATCAAACTGCACAGGAAATATTTCCCAGAATCAATAACTGAGATCACATCTTATTAAAAAGTTTTGCATGTTGAAAGAAATCTCCAGCATAGTGAAAAAAAAAACTCACAAATTGGGAAAAAATTTTAGACCACTGTCCATTAGCAAACAACTTCTATCTACAATATAAAGAATTTTTAAAAAATCAGATCCCTGAAATTCAAAGACCCAATGCAAAAATGGGCATCTGAGATGAATACACATTTCTCAGCTGAAGAAATATAAATGGCAAATAAATACATGAAAAAATGTTCAGCTTCATTGGTCATTAGAGAAATGCAAATGAAAAGCACACTGAGATTCCATCTCACTTCTGAAAGAATGGCCAAGATAAAGAAATCTACCAACAACAAATGCTGGAGAGGCTTCAGGGAAAAGGGCACTTTTCTGCATTGTTTATTGGGAGTGCAGACTGGTGCAACCACTGTGGAGGTCAGTCTGGAGATTCTTCTAAAACCTGGGATTGGAAGTCCCATTTGACCTAGCTATTCCAGTTATTATTTCCAGTGAAATAATAAACATTAAATCCGATGGAAGACAAAGAAGGTAGAAATCATCATATCACAGTGATATATGTGCCCCCATATTTATAGAACCACAATTTGTAATAGTAAGATCTTAGAAACAAAATAAATGCTCACCAACTGAGGATAGAATAAAAAAGATGTAGTATTATTATACAGTGGAGTTCTACTCTGCTGTAAAGAATGATCACATTGAGATATTTATAAAAAAATGGATGCAACTTGAGACTATACTCATAAGTGAAATGAATCAAACTCACATGTGTAAATACCATTATTGTCTCCCTAGTGTAAGAAATGGTAAGAGTACATAACATACAAAATCCTCAATAAATACAGTGAATGGATCAGTATCTGCTCAAAGCGGAAAAAATAATATATCAGGGAAAAGGAGGAAAAAGGGAGAAGAAAAATATCTAAAATTCTATAAATATACTTAGTGTAGCTAAGATGATTGTACTACAAATTCTATAAGTTCTTGGAAAAAAATAGTTAACATTTATAGGATTGGAATAATTATGCACATTAGTGTTGTGATCTGAGGAATTCTTGATGATCATTATGTAAAATAACAACCCTAGTTATGCTTCTATCATGTTTTGAAGGCCTGTATCATCATTGTTTTGGGCTCTTTGCTCTTGTTATTTGTCTTTTTTGTTTCATGTTTTTCTAGTCATTTCTTTTGTTTTCCCCTCTAATACAAAAAAGGTAGGTATATATGTAGAGGCTTATATATGCACAGAACTTCTCATAAACAGTTTATGAGAATCGACTATATTCTGTGTGATGAAATGAACAGTGACTTTGAAGAAAAAGAGACAGTACAGTATCCATTGCTGATTCCATATTATCATGCTGTGAAATCCAGTAATGCTTTTATTCTTTGTTCACAGTGGTTATAGTCTGTTTTGTATTATTCAATTTCAACATACATAAAGGTATGGAAAGCTATTTTGAAGAGAACAAGAGACATTATGGCAGCAATAATAATTTTTCTATTGTCTCGTTTTGAAGGCCTGTAATGCCTTCATCATTTTGTTCTGATCAGTTTTATACTATTTTGTTTTTTGTGAATTCAATGTGTGTGAAGATATGGACAACTATTTAGAAGAAAACAAAAGACATTATGGTAGTCACTGTAGAACTCCTGTTGTCTTGCTTTGAAATCTGTGTCACTTACATTGTTTTCTTCTGATCTGCTTTGTTCTTTTTTGTTATGTTTAGTTTTACCTCCTTTAAAATAAAATAAAAAATATTGAAGGGCATTCTGGAGAGAGATAAAAGACCATGGTTCCTGGAACAGCAGCAGAGGGGGAATCACCAAGAAGGGCAGAAAATTGAATGGAGTGGAAATGTAGGCAACCAAGGGCAGAAGGCAGAGTATTTTGGCAATAATGACTAACAAGGATGGCCTTAATTCACCAATAAAAAGAAACAGACCGAATGGGTTAAGAGACAGGGTCCATCAATATGCTTTATAGAAGAAACATATTTAACTGAGAATGGGGTTCATAGACTGAAAGTCAAAGGAGAGAGAATAATGCTCTATGTGACAGGGAACCAAAAAGAAGTAGGGATCACTTGCCCATCAGCTGCAGACTGGTGAAGAAAGTCATGGCACTTTTATGCAATGGAAAGCTACTCAGCTATAAAGAAAGATAATCTTGAGGCTTTTGTAGGTAAATGGATACAACTTGAGATCATGCTCATGGATGAAATGGTTCAGAGTCACATGGGTGAACATCGTGTTGTTTCCCCAGTATAAAAACCAGAGTAGTTAGTGGGATCCAAAAGGCACAATGCATACTGTGAAAATGAAAGGAGAGGAAGTGTTTAAAAAGGGGAGGCAGTTGCTACTGTTGATCTATTATTGTGATTTGAAAGCTATGTTGTTTTCATTGTTCTATTTAGTGTGGTTTTATCATTTTGGTTTGTCTAGTTTTATTATATTTGATGGCATGGTAGCTATTTCAAAGATAAAATACATTACTCTATATATTGATTTCCTATTAGCTTGTTTTGAAGTCCTGTATTGCTTCATTTTTTTGTCTTGATTGATTTCATTCAGTGACAAGCAAGGGCGCAAGTGAGTTCCCTCCCCTCCCAAAGGATGTTGGTGGGCTGGTGAGAGCATGGGTGAGCCCCTCTTCCACACAGAGGACCTAAGACGGGCTACTGAAGTCCTCTGGGTAGGGTGAGGGGTCACTTGCTGACCCACTGAGGTCCTCTTGTTAGGGGGGAACTCCTCCACACTGTTGCCTGCCCACTGAGGCCCTCTGAGTGGGAGGATGGCTTGCTGATGTTCTTTCCAGTCCACCGAGCTACTGCACTATAGAGAGTGGGGTTGCCAATGCTCCCACTCGCTGCTGAGGTCCTGCAAAGTGTTACCAAGGATCCTTCCTACTCACCAAGGTAGTGCAGGTGGGAGGAGGGCTGGCTGATGCCCCCACCAGCTGCTGATATCCTCTTGGTGGTGACATCATGTTTTAATATGACTTGCCTGTATCGGTTTTCACTATGTGAGAAATTTTCAAGGGATTTTGAAATTATATGCTATAATTGAGAATTTTGCACATTCACAGGGATTTGATCCAATATGCATTCTTACCTGTAGAATAACCAAAGACTTGTGCACATCCCTTTTAATAGTTTCTCACAATGTTGTTTGTAATGAAAGTAACAAAAATCAACAAAAATTTAATATTTCCACAAAATATATAAGGAACTGGGTTGTTCTGATATGCAATGTCACACATGCATAATAATGTACAAATAAACACTTCTCATGTTCAGTATTTACACTGACTCTCATCATTAATTTACGCATATTTTCTGAGGTTACAGGAATCTTGAAATGCCTTCTCATTTATCTATACAGGTTTCTTTTCCGTATGAATTCCTTCATGTATTTAAAGGTAAGTGTAAAACTTGAACAGTTTCTCACATTGGTTACATACATATGAGTTCTCTGCACTGTGAATTCTCTCATGTACTGGAGTGCACTAAAAAAACAAAGTGTTTCCCACATTTCTCACATATGATCAAATTCTCTTCACTATAACTTCTTTCATGTAAGTAATGCTATCTCTGTGTACAGGAGATTTTTATATTGCTTTAAAAGCAAAACACTCTCTGCTTTTTAGGTGTTTTTTATGTCAGTGCAAAGTATTTTAATTTAATTTCCTCTTTTATTTAATGTCTATGATGATTTCTGGAATAATTGAAGTTTTTCCACTTCACTTTCATACACAGGTTTGCTCCTCACTGTGATTTCTTTCTGGCAATTGTCATCACTAGTGTGCATCAAATGTATCCTCAATGTTGCTTCAAAATACATTTGTCCCCAGTAAATTCTTTCATATATTTGACAAATACTGTCTATCCAAAGCTTTCCCACTTCACTTACTCCCCAGTGTGAGTTATTTCACATTCCAAATGAAGTACTGTTAGCAATTTTGACAGTGTCTACATGCATCTGTATTTCTCCACAGTGAATTAAATTGTAGGAAATAAGACTGTACACATTGCATACACATGCAGGTATCTGCTCCACTGTGATGTCTTTCTTAGAACTGGGATGTACTGGAGGCTTTCACATCTTGCTTACATACAAAGGAAGGCTCTTCAATGTTAGTTGTTAAGTGCAATCAGAGTACAATTTTCCACATTATTTATATTGATAGGGTTTCTACACAAGATTTGTCATTGCATGCTTCTTGAAGTCTGCAGATTTCCCCATGTTTGCTAGAATTAGATCAATTCACTTGAAATTCCAGATACTCACTTCATTTGAGTACAGTGTTAGCTGACATGGGCACATTTGGTAATGAAGACCAATCAGGGGTTTTTAACAATAAAGTTTCTCAACAGGCCTTGCAATAATGACTTTTATGTACACAATACAATAGTGTCTGGAGTCCAAAATTTTTTCTTCCATATCAATACTATATTTTATTATCAACAGCATTTCTCTACCTTTCACTTCTATAATAACAAACCTAAACAAATCTCATTTAACAGTGTCTTTGCACTGCTGATTTACCAGGAAGAGACCTGGTTTCATGTTTCCAAAAGTATTACATCATTAATGTACAGTATACTGGAAAACACTTTGTAAGCACCTTTTATCAAAGCAGTAGTTTTCATGTGAGTGTTTGTAATAGGTGTTCATAAAACATAACACTTTCATTTTGAGGAGTTGGTTAAGGAGTTAATACATGTTCATTTTTGATACATTTCATCAAGATTCTACTCCCAGTCCCTTGACTGAAACTCTTCAATTACTCCATAATGTCTGTCTCTTTCTTCTTGACCATCTCTCCTTTATTTTACCCATCTGTTCATATTAGGGTGTTTCATACATAATATAGTATGTGATATTAAAATTTTTGTGTCTGACTTAACAAAATATCATGGACTCACAATCTATTCATTTTTTGGCAAATGACATCATTTCTTCTTTATGGCTTAATTCTATTATATATACTCATAACTTTTTTCAGTGCTGGAGATGGAACAGATTCAGCACTGAACTACAACCTCAGCCTTATTTACTTTTTACTTTGAAACTGAGTCTAGTCAATCATTAGGTTGCCTAGGGTGAGCATGAATGTGTCAATTTTCTGTCTCAGCTTCCCAGAGTGCTAGGATTCCAAACACATACCATCATGGCTAGACTATCCCATATTTTCTTTGTTTTAATCCCATATTTTCTTAAGCTACTTATGAGTGAATGGGTATCTATCCTTTTTCCAGAGTTTAGCTATTGTAAGTTTTGCTGCTATAAATATAGGTATTCAAGTATTAGTATAAAACAATTACTTTAAAGTTGCAGGATATTTAGCCAATACCATAGCTGATAAAATGGATTTTTTGAGGAAATTCTATACACACATCCATAGATGCTATATCAAAATTATATCAAAATGATATTCACACCAACAATATAGGAAGGTGTATTCTAATATTTTGGAACATGAACAAACAGAAAGCTTTGGTGGATTATTTGATTACAGTTATTACCAAAACAGTAATATTCAGTTGGATTTTGAATACTTCCACAAGGCTAGTAATTTTGCAAATACTGAATGTATATAGTAAGTCTCCTACTTATGAACATTTGAACTATATATTTCAAAGGTACAAAAGAACCTTGCATTATGAACATTTAGAGAGGTGAACAAATCACAGAAGTAGCTCACATGCCTGTAGGATGTTTTTACAGTTGTACTGCTCTGTGCTTACTCTACAGGGTGATAGTGTACAGTAATATAGTATCATCAGGGACTTAATGTATTTTGATGTGTTTGGTTTGTTCATGCTTGACATTGTATATTGATGTCAATGATGTATAAGATTCATTTTGTTGGACTTAGAAATGAATCCAAGTTACCAACATTGTTGTTGAATGGAACTCATTTGTAAGTTGAGGACACACAACTGTATCACATTTAAATATATCTAGAACTCCTTACATAAATTGATATGAAAGTAGTCTTTGAAAATACTCACATATTTCTATAACTATACATCCTTAATGTAGCTTCCAAGCTAAAATATTTTTTATTATACACACATTTATGTAGTCTAAATAAAATTTCATACATTTTTACAATTTGTATTTAGAAAATATTTATTCTGATATATTAGGTGTCACTTGTGCCAAACATTAGCACTTTCTAAATTGAAGCTGTTGAAATATTTCAAATATTAGATTTCAGGCTGTACATACTCAACAAGGGTGCATCTTTGGAGAAGTTTTGTAAGATTGATAAAATATGAATATGGTCTAGTTTGCATGGCTTGTTTGATTTTAATGCTTCTGTCCACATACTAACTGAACATTCTTTTTGTTTTAACTTCAAATTACCTTAGATGTCACCTGCATTTTTTTGTACTCAGCTTAAATTTGGCCATCATCACAGTTTCTTCCTAGGTATAGAAACAGAAATATAATGAATTAGTACATTACAAAAAAATTAAGAGGTTCCACTTAGATTCAAGGTACAATGTGACCATGCATGGAAGTCATGAAAGTATTTGCATATTTCCCTCAAGTAAACTGCACTGATAAGCAACAACTAATGCTCTCCAATCACATAAATGAAAAAAATAAAAAGGGAATCTTCCTTATGTATAGAAGTCACATTCCTAAAAGTTTCCTATATCACATTTCTTTAGAATTTGTTTTGAGATGAATCAAAAGAAGCCCACTCCTCCATGGTGAAGTTAACAGCCACATACCCCCTGAATCAGCAGACATATATATTCAATAAGATTGAGATTCACATGAAACAACTTAAATGTGTTATGATGAGCTGAAATAAGGTTAAGTTCTCCAAATCATTACTTTATGTCTTGGTTACCAAACACACATGTCTCACAGGAATTTGATGTTAGCTTAGAATTCACTGGTAAAGCAACAGGAGAATGGAACCTACTGGTTCTCCCACCTATTAACATCAGTATTCTACATACACTATCTTCATACCATGGTTGGTAGGGGGAGCCTACAGGATCAGCATCCAAGTAAAAAACAGAAGTAGGAATATACCTAATGAATTGCTCTGGCAGGTCATAGAAAATGTCTTTTCTCAACTTATTTTTTAGGAACTGATTACTTCTTTCTCAAACTGCATTTAAAGAGCATTTTGAAATTTGAACCTGGTTTCATAGAAAAACATTAATTAATACTAGGGAAAATTAATGAGTGACAATATAGATTGTTAATAAAAATATTAGTTTTAATTAAAGAATGCCTAAGAACAATTAAATTAGATCAAGAAACATTTATTATCTTACAGCTCAAGGACAACATATGGTCACCTGCCACAGAGACATAAAAATTTCCTAAGGTGGCATAGGGAAAGAAATAGGGCATTGGATATGATCAAAATATAAATGTAATGATCACCAATATTTTCTGCATTAACAGCCATTAATAAAAGGAAAAAATGTTGAAATATTTATGTCACATCCAAATCTCATTTTTGATTTGGCAAAAATTCTAACTGTTCAATATAACAAATATTTTACAGTGTTCAATCACCAATAAACAAGGTTACACTTTGCTTCCTGTATAGGAAAAAGATTCTCAATCTATTAGTAGAGAGATTTTGTGGCCTCACATATGAATAGAATATTAATTGACATTAGAGTTCTTACTGTACAAAATGGTAGAGGATGCCATCTGTTTAATACAGGAGGCAGGAAAAAATAATTACATACATTGAAACATGCACTTTACTTATCATATCCCATGTAAAATAAAGTTACATCTTGAAATGGGAAAGATAAACTTGAATACTTTGAGAACTAAATCAAATATCATTTGTATGTGAAAAAAATTTTCCCCAGAAGAAAATCATGGTGCCATTAGAATTAGAGGGAGAAATTTAAATCTATGTAAATAAAATGAGGTAAAACAGAGAAGAAAATTTAAACTCTTTTTTTTTCACTGTATATAATAAAAAGGATTTGTGTACTGGGTAATAATCAACACATAAGAATAATGAATAAAACATATATAATTCAAGAGGAAATGCCAAATATAAAAAAAGTGCATGATCATGGTTGAGGAACGAGCCAAAGAAAATAGAATGGTGGAAAGAGTGTAGTAGGAAGTAGACTTATGCCAGAATAAATGATGAAACAACACACTCCACAGCCATCCTGGAGTACACCAATCCACAGACCAGTGGCTTTAATCCAATGTCCACAAAACATTTGGTGTGGTTGTTTCTAGAGACTAATAGGATTATTTTTACATCTATAAAAAATAAAGTTGAAAAAACTTCTACCATGTGATCACTATAATGGGTGAGGAAGTCCTTGTCTTGACTCAGACATGAGCAAATGTGATACAAAAAAACGCAGACAATGCCTTTCTGTACAATTTCTATAGTAGCCACTAATTCAACATTCAAGGGTTCAAAACTGAAAGAACACTGCATAGAGACCGTGACATATGGTGAAGTTAGGAAAAACAGCAAAAGAAATGATAGTGCAATTCAAGGGGAAAACAAAAAGAAGTCAAATAGGATTTCGCCTGGGTACTCTTAAATCACTGTCCTAGACTAAATTTAAAAAAAGTTTGAGTGTTCCTAGGATATTAACATTGTTATTATTGTTAAGTCACACCAAAAACTTTTTGAAAATAATATTCGTTGAGAAATATTTAAACAATACATTATTACTATGTGGAAAGACACTAGAGAGTCAGGTATGTTTCTTCACATCCTAACATGGAAAAATTTATAATTTAGGCATAGTAAACAAAGCAGAACAGCTGCAAACATGAGGCCTCCAGACACCCAGAAAGCAGTGGTCTGACTGCTTGCTGGACATCAGGGAGAGTACAGATTGGAAATGCAGAGAAAGAAAACACAGACATGCAAACTGATAAATGATAGATATCCTTATTTAAGATGTAAAATTCTATGCTACTCTTGAGAAGATATGGTAAAGAAAACCATGACATGTAAAGGAATACTATTCCCATAACTGAAGACTCAATTATAGTAGAGCAAAACTCTCAGTCATGTACCAAATATCTTGATAGAGTGAAAAAAGAAGCCTGGCCTGAGAAGTTATTGAAGTTAGGCTTAGGGTTAATTTTTCACATTGCTCACATAGAAAGGATTTCTCTCCTCTGTACGACCTTTCAGGTCAGTGCTCATCACTTAACATGCTCAAAGACATTGGTGTAGGCAAAAACTTCATCAACAAAATCGTGACGGCATGGGAAATATTACAAAGACAACTAGGATCTCATCTTAATAAAAAGCATTTGAACAGCAAAAGAAATCATGGAAGAGTGAAAAGACTATCCACAGAAGCAAAAAAATAAACTTAGCCAGTTGTTACTCAGGTAAAGGACTAATACCTAGAACATAAAAAAATGAAAAAACCCAACCCCTCCAAATTTAAAGACCCAACCCAAAAATGGGCATCTGAAATGAGAAAACACTTTGCAGATGGGAAGTACAAAAGGCAAATAAGTACAGGAAAAAATGTTCAACATCACTGGTCATTTGAGACATGCAGATTAAAACAATGATGAGTTTCCATCTCACTGTAGAAAGAATGGCTGTTACCAACAAATCAACTACTAACAAATGCTGTCAGGGCTGTGGAGTCAAAAAGGAATATTCTCTACTGATGGTGGGAGTGTAGACTGGTGCAACCACTGTGGAAATCAGTGTGGAGATTACTCAAAATCTAGAACTAGAGATTCCACTTGACCCAGCTATTCCCCTTCTTGATATCCTCCTCAAGGAATTAAAATCATCTTACCACAGTGATATATGTGCACCCATGTTTATAGCAGCACAGTTTGTAATAGCTAAATCTCAGAAACAATCAAGACTGATGAATGGATAGAAAAGGATTATTTACTTTATACAGTTGAGTACTACTCATCCCTAAAGAAGGATAAACTTGAGACATTTATAGCTATGTAGATGGACCTTGAGACCATACTCTTCAGTGATATATATTGGATACTTAGGTGTAAATATTGCACTACCTGTTTGGTGTGAAAAACTGAAGGTGTAAATATAAGTCAAAATGTATAACAGATATTGTGAAATAGAAAGTAATTGTTCAAAAAGAAAAGGGAATGAGGGGTGGTGGAAGGGAAAGCAAAGAAATGAAAAAAAAAAAAAGAAAATGGAAACAAAGCTTTGTGAATAAGGAGGGGAAGAGGGCTTGAAGAGAGGGGAGAAGAATGGGGAAAAAGTGGAATCAAAATATATCATTGACAGGTACAAATTCCCTATGATGAATGTGATCATTATGCATATCTTAATTGTACCAATAAAGAATTATAGAAAAAGAGGTGAGGTCTTGTTAATGGCACTTTGGGAATTGGGGGCACTGATCCTAAGAATCCGTGTAGTTCTTGTGGGACCCAAGAATGTGGGCTGTTACCCTGCCTGGCTTCCTGTCATGCCTAGCGCTCTCTTTTGTAAGTGCTTCTGCCATCATGATGCTGTCTTCCTGGAGGATCTAACTGCTGACCAAATCAAAGGGGTCATTCTATCATTAGCTTTCAAGCTCCAGGACTGAGTTAAGTAAAGGGGTTAGATCTTGCATAAAACCTTGATTTCAATTCCCAGCACCACAAATAAATGAAATAAAAAGGGCTAGGGAATGTATGCACTTACCTGGTATGAGTGAATATTTTATAATGTAAGTAGCTGTGGGTATTTTGTTGTAGCAATAAGAAATAACATAAAAATGGTGGAAGTCATTCAATCAAAAATTTCCCAAATGCCAGGAGTGGTGCTGCATGCTTGTAATCCCAGCATTTGGGAAGCTGTGACAGAAGGATAACTGGCAGATTGAGGCCAGCCTGGGATACATATTGAGCTTAAGTCCAGCCTGAATTACAGAGTGGGATCCTATCTCAAATCAGTCACCAAAATGGAGAACCTGTCAAAGAATATGTTTTTAAAAAATGAAGATTTGATGTCACAAAAATAAAAGTATGATCTTTAAAAGGATCCAACTTGTTTAAAAAAAAAGCATATTGTTTCAATTGTTTGTATCTACCAGAGATGTCAATATGTATGTGTTTATTTATATGTCATGTTGCTATGGTTTATATCTAGATATTCCACCAAACTTCATGCACTTCTATGTAGAGATTTGAGGTGGTGATTGAATTATGTGAGTTTGATATTCTTCAGTGGATTATCTCACTGGTGAGTTTACAGCTAAGTGTGATTTTGGAAGGTGGGGCCTGGTTGAAGAAATGGCTCACTGGGGGTGTGGTGTGGAAGAGTGTGTCTCCTTCCCCCCTCCTCCTTTTACATTCTTTTCTTCCTTTCCTCCTTGCATGAGCCACACTCCTCTGCCATGCCCTTCTGCCATGCTTTCCTGCCTTGGAGTCACTGGATTATGGAATGAAACCTCTACAATCTATGAGCTAATATAAACATCTCCTCATTTATTTTGTAGTTGTGGGAGACAACTCCAGTGACTCCCCTTGAATGTAAAAGAATTACTGCAACTTTGATTATTTGGAGACTCATTTCCTTATACTGATATGTAAAAGGCTGGCTAGGGTATATCCTTGTCTCTTCAATTGGCTCTAAGCATTGCAAATAAGGTTAGCCCAGGTGCTAACATGTAATCTCTAAAGCCTACAGACTGTCCTGTTTCCTCACAGTATATGTATAGGATATGAGCACAGTGAGATGTTAGAGCCAGTACCATGCTGTACCCCAAAAGGCTGCACCCCAAAATAAAGTGAAAATTGTAAAAAAGGCAAAAAAAGTAAAAAAGGCCAAGACATCTTGGAGGGAAAAGAAGAGAGCGCTTTTTTATTTAGGCTGGTATCCAGCGACACAGAGTGCAGGTGGAATTTACATTGCTGTGCAACTAGGCTAAGATTTGGGGTTGTTTATAAAGGGAAAAACTGCAAAGGTGTGGGGGAGCCACACCTGTGCATTCCTGAGGAAACAGGACATCCTGTTGTTTGCCTAGGGTCAAAGTACAGTGGTTTGTGGCTAGTCTATTCCAGGAATACATTATGCAGGCAGCGGGCATTATGGGAAGATCATAATTACTGGAGTCACGAGAAGTACAAAGTGCGATTTGGGACAATAGTTGCAGTTTAGGTCAAAGAGTGTGGAGCATACAGAAGAGAATGGCGGCACTTGAGTTAGATTGCAACATTCCCCACTGATTTTTGACAGTGAGCCAAATCATTGGCTCATAGTTGAATCTACAGGTACTAGCTCAAAACCCTGGGTCACTAAGATCATCAGCTTGACAGCTTGTATTTGACCCTTTACATAAGATACCAGTTTATTTATGACACAGGGACTGATAGTTACACTGGCCAAGAGGATTAGCAGAGGTCCTATAGCTGCTGATATAAGGGTGGTCAACCATGGGGAAAATGAGAATCATTGCATAAACCAATTTTGTTCTGCCAATTGTCCTTGCGCCTGTTCCTATAACCATTTTTTAAGGGCAGCCATGTTTTGCCTGATGACTCCAGAATGGTTGGTATATAGACAGCAGGTTTCTCCTAAGGCCAAACAGAGACCTCCCGCTTTTAGAAAAAGAAGGTCCAAGCCTCGGCAGTTTGGTAAAACCATTTTGGCTAAGTAGCTTAGAGAATCTTTTAATTTAGATACAGAGTCGCCAAGGCTAGCTAGGTCTTGGTTAATGAGTGTAGTGAGGTGTCTATAGTTTTGGTCTCCTACTATGAAACTAGATATACTTAATCCTATTGATCCAGCCATCTCAATTCCAAGTAACACATTTCCAAGCATAACAGAAGAATTCCTTCTCGGGCGAGTATGAACAATACTGAGAGTATAGTCTCATTTTAATGGAAACATTTTGCAGTAAAGGTTCACCAGTCTTATGAATAAATCTAGCAAAACTGATCTAATACTGTCAAATTCTGAACAGATTTGTTTCTTTTCAAACCTGTTACTGGCAGGTACTATAAACCAAGGCAAATAAAATTCACATCTCTTCAATCTTTCTACAACTTACTACACATCTTCAAGTTTGAGCTTTTCCTATCTTCTTTCACATTCTGGCATAGCCAGACATTTTACTTGAAGACAAAACCACTTTCTCTGTCCCTCTTTTTTTTTTTTTTTACTTATTACCAGTCAATTTTCTTCCTCTCGCTTTTCAGACAACATTAAAACTTTCAATAAAATCCTTGAAGTGATTTTCTCTTAGTAGTCTAAAATATTGAATCATTCCATATGTTTTTACCACCTTAAAATGCTACACTTCACTGTAAATTTGAAACACTTCAAATATATTTCATGCAAATTTTAGGTGGCAATATAAAAATTTTAAATTTTGCATGCACAGCTTAACAAAGAATGCTGGTAGAATTTCAGTATTTGGAAAATTCTGAATTTTAGCATATACTGCAAATATCACAATTGATTGTACTGAAAAGTCATGATGAATCTACAATCAGAAAAACTCATTAATTTCATACATATTTCATTTGATTAAAAATATGATGCTTTCTAAATAATCCAAGAAAATATCTTTTTTTAAAAAGGCCACAATTTAATTGTAATCTGAATACCTTTAGCTGCCATTCAGAATAAAACAAAATTTAAAAAGAAAGGGAAAAACAACCCCAGATCTTCACAAGCCAGACTGCATTCGATGTCCCTTTATACTCTTGGATAATTGTAAACCATCAGTGGGGGCCCTATTTAGTAGAAATCAAAAGTCTAGGGTTACAACACCCTGGACAGTTGCATTAGTTGCCAATATCTCACCAGTATTATAGTCAGTTATTAACCAGGTCCCATAAACAGGGAAGCCACAAACAAGCAAACAACATTAGAAGCATTTGGTTATCTTAAGCTTTAAAGGGTCCTTAGAGGGCTGCACAGTCCACTTATCTGGAGGGTGGTCATTGTCAGATGTCAGGACCAGCTTGATGTGCATGTAGTGAATCCAAATGGGCTTTCTGGCAACCTTGACCACAGTTGGGGTGCTGAGGACCATGGTATAGGGTCCCTCCCAGTGAGGCTTGAGGGATTCCAGGTGGTGCTGTTTGATGAGGACTAACATTCTGGGGTCAGCAACAGGTTGGTTGTCCCTTGAAGAGGCCTCAGGTGATGGGTGCTGTTGTCTGAATAAGTGGTGAGTTGAAGTCAGGATGGGCTGAGGTGCCTGGAGGGACTTAATAAGGTCCTGGTTCGCAAGATCAGCAAGCTTTTTCTCAGATATCTTAGGGATGAGGGGTGGAGGTCTCCCATGTAGTGTCTCAAAAGGGGAAATTCCAGCAACATAGAGAGTACAACATGCGAGCAAGAGGGCAAAAGGAAGGAGACTCACCCAGTTTTTGCCAGTTTCTATGGCCATTTTGGTTATTACTGTTTTTATAGTCATATTCATCCTTTCTACTTGTCCTGAGCTTTGAGGCCGGTACGCACAATGAAGTTTCCAATCAATCTGTAAAGCCTGAGTTAATTTTTGGGTCACTTGGGCTATGAAAGCTGGGCCATTATCGGACCCCATAGATAAAGGCAAGGTGAATCGGGGTATACTCTCATGTAAGAGTTTTTTTACTACTATGAGAGCTGACTCTGACTTGGTAGGGTATGCTTCTACCCAGCCAGTGAAAGTGTCTACCATTACCAAATAATATTTATGTCCTTGTAGCCCTGGCTTTCCCATTTCAGTAAAGTCTATTTCCCAATGTTCTCCTGGCATGGTTCCTCAAAAAAGCTTTGTCTCAATTGGCAGTTGTTGCTTCGGATTTACCAGCTGGCATTGTGGGCATCTAAGGCTTGCAGCTTGAGTAAGCTTTGACAATTGAGGAATAAAATATCATTCCCACAATAGATCAGCCAGTTTTGATCCTCCCAAATGAGTTGACCTATGAGCCTGCTGAATAAGTTCCCTCCCGAGTGCCTCTGGCAATAGGACTCGCTTGTCAGGCAGCTGAGACCAGCCTCCAGGGATATTAGGCTTGGCCTGGAGCTGGGTTGCTAGATGGAGGTCCTTTTGAGTTTACACAGGTTCCGACAAAGTGGAGGGATCAACAATGTTGGGGCCGTCTCAGTCCCCACTGATTTTGTAGCTGCCTTTTGGGCTGTGGCATCTGCCAAGTTGTCTCCCCTTATAACAGGATCATCTCCCCCTTGATGGGCCCTACAATGTATAATTGCAACCTTTTCTGGCATCCAGATGGCAGCCAGTAGATCAAGTATCTGGGGGGAATTTTGATCTTTTGTCCCCCAGAGGTCAATAGGCCCCATTCTTGAAAAATGGTCCCATGGACATGGGCCGTTGTAAATGCATATCTGCTGTCAGTATAGATACTGACCTGCTTCCCTTCTGCCAGTTTGGGAGCCACGGTGAGAGCAATAAGCTCAGCCTTTGAGCAGATGTACCTGGCTCCAGGGCTTGCTCCACAAAACTTGGGATTCAGTAATAACTGCTGTGCCCACGACTCTCTTACCTTGATGGATATAGTTACTCCAGTCAGAGAAGTACGAGGGGGCCTCAGGCAAGAGCTCGTTGGTCAAATCTGGTCGGAGACTTTGGAGGTGAACAATTACCTCAGAACAGTCGTGGAGAGGTGCGGAAGGATCATCATCAGGCAGCAACATGGCAGGATTCAATGCTGTGGTTGTCTTGTAACCAATGGAGGCAGGGTCTAGAAGTAGGGCCTGATAATGCATAATCCTGGCATTGGACAGTCATCGGCTCGGCGGGGCCTTGATTAGAGTTTCCAGGGAGTGTGAGGAAACAACAGTAAGTTTCTGTCCAAAAGTCAACTTTTGGGCTTCCTTTACCAATAAGGCCACTGCAGCTACTATTCGCAGACAAGGAGGCCACCAGAGTTGTAATCACAAAGAGTTTACAGCTAACCTGTTATACCTCATAAATAATAACAATCTTGAATATGTTTGTGCCTCTCTATAGAGCTTCCTGCTACCTATCATTCAGGTAAACAGAGTAAACATATCATACATCATTGTGTATCAGCCTTTGTTAACTTACGGGTATCACTAACAATAAAATCTAATATTGGTCCTACTTATATTAGCAAGATTTTTCAGTATTTTCCTGATAACTGGAATATGAAGCATTTCACAAGGATACTCTCTAATCCCAAAGGTCAGGCAGTAAGTAAGTGTATTCATTTTAAATTAAAAGGTCAATTAATCAAACAAAAACAAGGGGGAATAGGGGATCAGAACTCTCCTCAAATTTAGTTAGATTTTGCTTCATATGTTTTACATTTTCTGAACCCTCCCTCTGATTCTGATCTGCTGCCAGCTCTGATTCACTGGGGACAAAAGTCTGACCATTCTCTGAAGTCCTTGCACCTGTAGCATGGCATAACCTCCAAACAGGTGTTTGGAATGGTCAAGTATCACTTTTATTTTTTTTTAGAAGATAAAGTATGCTCAGATCAAAATACAGCAAACAGAAATGTGGAACCTATTCATCTAAAACATAATAATAAATAACAAACAAAACTTATAGTAGCCCCCCGACCCATGGGGGATATATTCTAAGATTCCCTCTCACTATCCAGTGGCTTGGATAACAGACCCTATGTAAACTGTATTTCTTACTACATGAATGTATATATTTTGAAGGTAATAGAAATACAATAGAACAAGACAGAACAAAGCAAATTGAGACAGTGCATTGAATTTGGTAAAGAAATTCACAGCAGGTTACCGGGATAACAGCAATAGGTACTACAGTATATCTCATTATCTTCACAATAGTTGTCTAGCCAATTAGGTGTAGCAAAATCAAACCAAGACAGAACATTATAAAATCAATCAAAAGAGAATATTGAATAGAGTAAAGCAATTAATCATAAAGAAACAGAACTGAAAGCAACACTTACTTTCAAAGAGAAGATAGAGATCCCCCTCCTATTTGCTATATTGCATACAGTCATCCTGTCAAGAGATGCTCAGACCTCTGTCCCCAGTTGCTAATGGGGGTGGGTTGGAATGTTTGCTTCCAAGCCTACGCACTGGTAGGCTCACAGGAGACACTACTGGGTGTCCTTCTGGCTCATGCCAGAGCAAGGCAGTTACAAATGGGTGGGCGAATTCCTTCTTTGTGCAGCTTCCTGGGTTCCATCATGGCCATGGGTGGGTCTCGGGGGCTGCTCTCTGGTTCTCCACTTGGCTCATGCCAGAGGAAGGTGCTTACCAAGATGGCAGGAGAATTGCTTCTTTGTGCAGCCTCCTGGGTTCCACCATGGCCATCCAGTATCACTTTTAAATGAAGGCCAAGAATATTCTTATATTTCCACAGATTATTAGCAGACATTACCACCATCAGAGCTGTTGCTTGGCCAGGATCTCAACCATCTTCAGGGTGTGTCAAGACCTCAAGCAATGAACCTGACAGCACATTGTCCACTGTCATGGAAAGCCCTGCAGCAGACCGTTTGTGGGGCTTGCCACCTAATTAACAGCCAGGGTTTGGGTCCGCCACCTGATAGTTTTTTGTTACAATGCTTGCTATCCTAACAGCTACAACATGTATTCCTTTGGTTCAGGGAGAAGAGTATTGGACTTACATACCTAATCCAACTAAATTTTTCATTCTATAGAAAACAAGAATCCTACATTCACTGTTCTGCCAGACCCTCATATTTTCATGCATCTACAAGAATGAGCTAAAGTAAATATTACCTCTCATTTTGTACTTCCTCCCTTATGTGTAACTCAACTATGGCAAGACTTTAACCCATGTATTTTTGCTGTAAATCAGGCTTGGAAGATATGACTGCCAAAAGAATGCTTTGCCTTAATGAGCTTGACTTCTATTCCTTCAGATGGTGACCTTGTTAGAGAATTCAAACCTAACATTCCTATCTGTATTCCAGTAGCTCATGCTCCTCATTTCAAGGAAGGTGATTTGGGCCCTTGACAATCTTGCAGAGATGCATACCATAGGTGGGTTATACACAAATTCAACTATTCCTTTACAGATTGGTGTCCCAGATGTGTACTTATGGAAAAAGGTCATGATTGGCATGATTTCCTTTTCAGGCTCTCCTGCCAATACAAAAACCTCAGAAGCTTTATCTAAAATTACATGTCAGGTAGAGGCCTCAATTCTTCTATTGCTAGACGTATTATTAGTGACAAGGCTGGACCCATACAGCACACTTTATGGAAGCTAGCCTTGCCTTTTCTTGCAGGACCGTTGCAGACTGGACATCTGCCGTCAGTTACTGAAGGAAAAGTAAAAATAGTGTTACAGAGTGATACGTATATGAGTAAACATATGTGTTTATGGTCCTTATGTATTGTTGATAGGAAAGATAGAGTGGCAACAAAATACGTTTTCATGTACTAGTTGTTATCTAACTCATTGTATCATATCTGAGTTTCTTTCTAAGGACTCCATGATAATAATCATGGGCAGGATGCCTGGAGTTTGGCTTCCAGTCAATCTAATGAAGCCTTGGTATGATTCACCTACTGCTCTTTTGGTGGAAACCTTGATCAAAAGATTTAACGATCAAACCAAAAGGAAGCTTGGGTTGATTATTGCAGGGGTTACTTCCCTAGTTCTTTTGAGAGCCAGTGCAGCTATTGGCTCCACAGCATTAGCACATTCAATACAAACTGCTCACTTTGTAAATAACTGGACAAGAAATGCTGATGAGAGTTGGAAAATTCAGAGAGATTGATACGAAGTTACAAACCCAAGAGAGCATTCTAGAGACTTCAGTCCTATGGATGGACAATCAGATTGAAAGCTTACAGTTACAATCAGGCTTAAAGTGTCACTATAATGTGACACATTTTTGTATCACCCCATTGCCATATAACAAAAGCCTATATCCTTGGGAAATGATCAAATGGCATATACAAGGAGCGATTCATCAGAATATTACTATGGATATAGGTGCTCTTCAGAGACTAGTGCTGTCCATGTCACAACAATTATCTTTGATACCCAAATTAAGGATTGGGTTAAATTTGCTGATGCCACAGAACAATTAAATCCATTTGTATACCTCAAGGCTCACTTTGGGTTTTATATCAGAATTGGTGTGCTCATTCTATTCTTTATAATTTTTCTCGTTAAACCCAGTCATAGAGGATTCACTACCTGCATATGACTGGAGGCCATACAATCATGACTAGCCTGGCTGGAGTTACAAAACTAGACAGGGAGAGATGTGGGAGACAACTCCAGTGACTCTCCTTGAATGTAAAACAATTACTGCAACTTTGATTATTTAGAGATTCATTTCCTTATACTGATATGTAAAAAGCTGGCTAGGGTATTTCCGTCTCTCTTCAACTGGCTCTAAACATTGCAAATAGGGCTAGCTGAGGTGCTAATATATAATCTCTAAAGCCAACAGATAGTCCTGTTTCCTCACATAGTGTTCTCTTTACAGGATATGTACAGGATATGAGCACAGCAAGATGTTAGAGCCAGTAGCTCTGGGAATGTCAACTGGGTATGATCCTCAGATAAAGAGGCTATGACTCCCCCGGACAGAAGAGTTTGCATATCAGAAACCAAAGCAACAGCCTCCCAAAACAATTCCATTTCTATCTTAATGAGATTATGTGAATTGATCTTTCTGCATATCTTTTGTGTGTGTGTGTGTGTGTGTGTGTGTGTGTTGGGGATTGAACTCACAACCTCACATTTGCCAAGCAGGCACTTACGCTGCTGAGCTAAACCCTCAGCTCCCTTTTGTATATCTTTATCTCTGCAATTTACAAAGATGCTATTCTTGCACCTGGCTAGCCAACTCAAGTTACTCATGTAATTCCCGCCATCCTCACTGTCACTCATCCCTGAGCCACCCCCCTTCTTCACAAGATAATAAATTCTGGGAGAGGCCTAGGATCAAGGCCTGTGTCTGCATGTCTTCACTGGGATTGGATTTAGGACCCAGTGGCTGCCATTAATGTGGAATATGCCTTGGTGCTTTTACTCTTAGTGTGAGTTGCATTGGTGGTGGTAGATTGGAATTAACTTGCTGGGATTCCAAAAATGTTACAATGGGATTATGCATATAACTTTTTGTATTTTGAGGAAAACTAGAAAGAGGATTACAATATGTGGATGACTTTACACAGTATTTGGGATTACAATAGTTGTTGGGTATTGTGTCTCAGTAAGCAGGATGTGATTAAGACAGACATGAAAAATAATGGAACTTAAAAGAGAGAGGGGGTTTCATCTTTTATTTTCTTTCTAAATATAGATAGATTAGATAAAAATGATATATAGATAGATAGATAGATATAGATAGATATAGATATAGATAGATCTGTTTACTGGATTAAGAGATGTTGCTGGTCAGGCTTATTTTAGGATTGGGGGTTCAGCAGGGAGGATACAAAATAGAAGGATGCTGCTTTCCAGCTTTTGTTTCAAAACTTAGGGATGAGGAGCAAAGGACATACAAAGCAACAAAAATAGAGTCTGTTGTTATGGAGTGTGTAGGGAGTCCCATTTGACCCAAAGGAAGACCAGAGAGACATAAGACCAGGGATGAAGAGAACAACAGAAGGCAAAAAGTGGAGGTACTGAAAGTGTGCATTACTTAGTGTGACAGGATGCTAGGGCAAGTTACAAGTGTATTAATACAGAAATAATAAGAAAATCTCAAACTGCTTACAGTTGGCATATTTCCTATAATCCAACTATGTTCTTTGTTGTGTTGTAGTTCAAACCCATGATCTCAACCACTCTGCCTCTGAAGCCACATCCTCAGGCTGTTTTTCTTCTTTCTCTTTCTGTAATGAAGCACTGTTAACATAAAATGATAGCTGCATCAGAATTGCAGGACATTTCTTAATGCAAACCTTAAACATCAGAAGAGCTTGAAAGGAAGTATTTCAGGCCGATGAGCAAAGAACTTCCACACAGATTAACATAACTGGGAAAACTGTTCTTCCCAAATAAAGAGAATAAGGACATTTAAGAAAGACTCAAGGGGTTTATGATTACTAATTCTGCACTCCAGAAGGTACTGAAGAATATCCTACACAGAAATCATGATACCACTGAAGCTAAAAACCTAGATAAAGTGAAAACATCGAGCAAGTTCAGTGGGTAAAGAAGAACAATGAATGACAGGAAAAGAAAAACAAGAGTCACTGGTAGAGAAAGAGTACAAGGATAGGAACTAATAAACAATGTTCAGTAATGTCTCTTAGCATTAATGACCTCACCTCTATGATTGAAAGACACAAATTGGAAGAGTAGATCAAACAAAAGAATCCAACAGTCTGTTGAATTTATGAAACTTATCCAAAAACTGGATACACAGTCCAAAAATCAAACCATGGAAAACAATATTTTATGCAGCAGGACCCTCAAAAGAAGCAGAGGTAGCAATCTTAATGACAGACAATATAAATTGTGAACTGATCAAAACAGATAAAGAATGTCATTATATAGTATTTCATAAAACAGTCAAGCAAGAAGAGGTAACAGTTTTTGGAAAATATCCAGAAAGGGAATAGCTGGGTGGGACAGCCAATCCTAGTTTTCTGAGGAATCTTCACACTAATTTCCACAGTGGTTGCACCAGTCTATACTCCCAAGACAGAAGGAAATCCCCCATAGTTGCTATATTGGGTATTGCTATCCTCTAAACAGATACTCAGACTACTGACCCCAGGCCTTCAAAGTCAATCATTCAATACAAGCACTAAGTTGTTTTTGTACCTCAGTTGCTAGCCTGTGTTCCCCTGAATCAATAGCTGCCTACACAGGGCTGGAGGTGGAGGATTTTCTTGTCTCCCAGCCCACATGCTAGGTAGATCATGGGAAGGGTGTGTGGACTTTTTGGTTCTCTTCCTTGCCTGCATGGCTGCCACTGGCTCATGGGAAGGGTGGGCTGATTTCTTGATTCTCTTCTTGGCCTGCATGGCTCAGGATGTAGTATTTTTATACAATAGAGTATTACTCAGTGATAAAGAAGGATAAACTTGGGGTTTTTAATGGGTAAATGGGTGCAACTTGAGACCATGCTCATAAGTGAAATAATATTAGACTTGCATGTGTAAATATCATTCTGTCTCCCTAGCATAAAAGATTGAAAGAGTGAATAAGATCCAAAATGCACAATAGATATTGGAAAAGTTTAAGTGAAAGTCACAACTCAAAGGGAAAGGACAATAGGGATAGGAAAAAAGAGGAAAGAAAGGAAAAGATTATATATATATAAAATTATATTAATAATCTGTTAGTCTAGGTTGTGCTTTCATAGACGGGCATGGTGGCGCACACCTGTAATTCCAGCACACAGGAGGCTGAGGCGGGAGGATCGTTGCGAGTTCCAGACCAACCTGGGCTACAAAGTGAGCTCAAGGCAGCCTGAACTGTATAGCAAGACCCTGTCTCAAAAAGACAAATAAACAACTAACTAACTAACTAAATAAATAAAATTTAGCTATTACAAATTGTGCTGCTATAAACATGGGTGCATATATGTCACTGTGGGAAAAAATTTTAACCAACTGCCCCTCACCAAAGGACTTCTATCTAGAACATATAAAGAATTGAAAAAAATTAGGCCCCCAAATTCAAAGACCCAATCCAAAAATGGGCATCTGAGATGAATATGAACTTATCAGATAAAATGTAAAAGAAAAACACATGTATGAAAAAATGTTCAACATCACTGGTCATTCAAGAAATGTAAATTAAAACAACACTGAGATTCTATTTCAGTCCAAAAAGAATGGTTATTGTCAAGAGCTCAATCAATAACAAATGCTGGCAGGGCTGAGGAGGAAAAGGAACTCTTCTCCACTCTTGTGGGGAGTGTAGACTGCTACAACCACCGTGGAGATCAGTGTGGAAGTTCCTCAAAAACTAACATTGGATGTCCCATTCAATCCAACTGTTCTACTGATGGATATTTTCCCTGGAGAACTGAAATATCATACCACAGTGATATATATGCACCCATTTTTATAGCAGCACAATTTGTAATTGCTAAATATTGGAAACAACCCAAAGACCCATCAGTTGCAGAATGGAAAAAGAAGATGTGATATTTTTATATCATGCAGTATTAATCAGCTACAAAGAAGGATAAAGTTAGAGTCTTTTATAGGTAAAGGGATGCACCTTGAGACCATACTCATAAATGAAATCATATTTACATGTGTAAATATTATATTGTCTCCATAGTGTTTAAAGCTGAAAGAGTAAATAGGATCCAAAATATATTGTAAAAAGGAAAGTAAAGAAACTGCTCAAAAAGAAAGAATAACTGGGATTGAGGAAAGGGGAAAAGAAAGGTTGGAGAAGATTGTAAATATATATATAATAACTATACTACTAATTTGTTGATTTGTCAAAAAGAACAGTTTGTGCTTTCATTGTTCAATTAATCATCTTCTTCATGCCTATATCTTGTAATCTGAACAAATACTTTGATGATAACCATAAGCAATATATTCATCAGTGTTATTCACTTATCATCTTGTTTTGAAGTTCTGTATCACTGGGGCTGGGGATTTAGCTCAGTGGCTTAAGCACCTGCCTGGCAAGTACGAGGTTGCAAGTTCAATCCCCAGTACCAAAAAAAAAAAAAAAAAAGTCTGTATCATTGTTTTTATTCTTTTTTGTTAAAAAAGAAACAAAAGCTTTTGACCTTATTTCCTAAAATTGCCACTTAATTCTAACTATTTCTAAATACATTTTTATCACTTACTATTGAGACTATTTATTTAACAGTGAATTTTGTAGAGGGCATGGTAGCTCATGCTTGAAATCTTAGCACTTGGGACTTCAATGCAGAAAGATCAGTGCAGGTTTGAGGCCACCCTAGACTACGTAGTGAATTGAAGTCCAGCGTGAACTCATAGTGAAACCCCCTCAAAAACATGAAAAAATTGCATTTGGAATAAAAACAACATGAGTGGACTGAGAACGTAGTTCAGCGGTAGAGTGCATGCTCAGTGTGAGTGAAGTCCATATTTTTTCCCTTCAGTGAGAAAAGGAAGCAAACTGAGAATTACAAATTTTTCCCTTTTCTATTATTTCAAAGGCTTCTATATTACAGTCTATATAAAATGAAGGAAATTTCATGTCATAACAGAATTTTTAAATGTGTCTATTTTTTGGAAAAATATTTATTTTTGTTTTATAAACAGTCTAAATATATCTAATACCTATTGTCTGGATATTTGTAAGACCATTAGAATTAGCTTGTTTTTTTGTTGCCATTTTGAGACAGGATCTCACTATGCAGTTCAGGCTGACCTTGGCCTCACTTTGTAGCCAGGCTGATCTCAAAGTTGCAAATGATTCCCTTGCCTCAGCCTCCCAAGTGCAGTGATGACAGGAGTGCTCCAGCATGCTTGGCTGAATTAGCAAGTTTCAATTACATTTTTGACTCATGCTTAATTTGCCATTGCAACCATATGTATATTGATAGATTGTAGGTTTTTTCTGAGTGAAGCTGTGCTGTTTACTACTTGAGTTTCCAAAGAAAGTATATATTTACAATTCTATGCTAATTGCATACCAATATAAACTGCTAATTTGCCCATTCTGACCTTCAAATTGTGACCCCTTGCTTTAATCTCCTTAGAAGCTGGGTTTCCAGGTATGTAGGATCACTCCCATCTCCCTTCATTCTTTTTATTTCATAGGAATTAAAATGTCTCAATATACTGGTTAAAATAAATCAAAACAAGAAATCACTGAAAAGAAACACTCTCTGAGAATAATATTTCATAACACTCCAATCAAATATATGTTTTCTAGAACAGGCCCACTATGAGAAGCATCATAATCTGATCATTTATGCCTGTTTGCCGTGCTCCAAATGCATGTGTTTTCCTGTAGACCGTATGAACAAAACCAAACGAATTGCCCAAATCTGGCTTAAAAACTCAATATATTGGTCTCATTTTTCACTTGCACTACAGTGAATTTTAAGGCCATTATAATTTAACAAGGAAAAGAAAGTGTAATTTCTGGCAAGTTGTTTGGTTATTAATTGCTATTTGATCTGTATTCTATCATCGTGTCTTCATTCTGTTGTAGATCTCACCAAATGCACTAGCCATGCTTGTTGAGAATATTAAACCCTTTTACAGGTTATGCTTTTTGGCTTCTTGGATTTCTCATGGCAGCTCCCCCCAGCTGTCTTACTGCTGTAACTGCTGGTGAACCTGTTCCCACTGCTGGGGAATCTGCTCACTAGAGTACTGCCTGGAGTAAATGCAGATGCTGTACATTTATATACCTCTTCTTCCTGTTTTTCTTGTACTTCTTTTGGTCTGCATTCTTTATCTGTAAATTTGTGTTCAGTGTCATTATCAGTGGTTGTCAATCTATTGTGCCTGTACTTCGGTGTCACTTGTATGTCCTGGGATGACTAGTTGTTCTTGTTCTTCACCTTTTGATATACTCAATTCGTGCTTGCGGTTATGGTCTATGACCACTGTTTGTCTTTTTCTTTATTTTTTTCCTCCCCAACTGTAAGGACTGTTTGTCTATTTCTGTGACTCTGAGTTATACTGTGAAAGTGTCTATCTTGGAGCTTTATCCTGGGATGTGTTCAGTTATGATAATTATGGTGACAATAGTACCATAGTTTGATATCTTGCCTTGAATTCATTATATTCTCTGACATATTTTCTGTCTTGGGCCTTTACAGAAAAGACCTACATGACGTGGATGCGGACTCATGACCTGTTTAGTCCTCATTGTCTGTGTCTTACTGTATCAACCATCAGTGTTCAGAGCCTCCTTGCTGAGGGACAGCAGAATGCCTTTTCCACGGATGTAATCTATCTCCCTGTGTTTGGCCAAGTTCTCTGCCCTGGCCTGTCAGGTAATCCAGCCCAATTTCTGAAATATCGTAAGGAGACTCTCTGCATAGCCTGACATACAAGGTCAACAATTCTGTCCCTTTCATCTCTGCGACAAGACTCAGAGCAACAGGAAAAAGGCTTTTCCCACCAAATGTTTCGTTAGGAATTTTGGGCCTTTTGATGTTGTAAATAGGAGCACATTGGCTGCCATGTTTCTTCCTTTTCCCCCTCCCATCTGTCTGCTCTCCTTCCCTTCCATACTCTGTTTCTTTCCTTTTTTATTTTCTTTTGTCATTCTGTTTCTTACTATGTGTGTTCTCTTTTCCTTTTTTTTTCTTGTTTAAGGTTTTAAGACTGACATTTTATTTATTTTTTTTTAAAGAGAAAAAAACAGACAAAGGCTAGGGATATTACAGAATCTCAAAAAAAGATAAACAGAAAGAAATCACTAGTTGATAAATTACATATTGTCCTTTTAGAAATTGTTGTTCAAGTTACAAAATTAAAGCATACAAAGTGGACATTCAAGCAGTGAGACTGCAAACAGATTTGTTCAACAATCCAACAAGAACTTATAAATATGGTTATCAATCCTACACATTTAAATATACATGCAGTTATATCTTTTATAGCACTTCCTAATTCCTCTCTTTGTTACAATAGCAATTACACATTTTTAAAATTTCATTTAAAGAGAAAAAAATTAAAACAGAAAAAAACATAGCAACAATACAGAATTCTAAAAGAAAAAACAGAAAAAAACAGGAAGAAATCACTACTTGATAAATTACATATTGTCATTGTGGATATAGTTGTTCAAGTTACAAAATTAATGCATACATAGTAGACATTCAAACAGTGAGACTGAAAACAGTTCTGCTCAAAGATCCAACAAAGATTCAGCAAAATGGTCATCTGTTTTAGGCACTCAAACATACATGCAGTTAGATCCCCTAGATCCCTTTCTTTTCCTCTCTTTTTTACAATAGCAATTACACATTTTGGGTTTTATTACTCTTATAGTTCTTATTACTTTTCAAACTAGAGATATAATGCGATATATATAAATATGATTCTTATTTATTTCACTAATGAGGATAGTCTCAAGTCATCTCCATCTACCTATGAAGGCCTCAAGATCATCCTTTTTTATAGCTAAGTAATATTCCATCGTGTAAAAATACCACATCTGGCCCTGTCCCTGGGAACTTAGCAGAAGCCTGCATCAGGGGTAAGCTGCCTGGAACCTCCCCTGGGGGCCTGCCCTGGCAACATTGAGGAAGCCCACTTCAGGCGTGGGCTGCCTGGAGCCTCCCCCAAGGGCCCACCCTGCTACCAGGAACATCTAGGAGCCTGCCCAAGACTGAAAACTGCCCTGGACTGCTTCTGCTGGGCTCACCCTCCCACCTGGAACATCAGAAGACCTCAGCAGGCTCCAGTTAGTATGAAAAAATTTGGAACTTTCTCCCAGGTGGTGAGCCTTGCACTACAGTGGATTAAATGTATCAGTGTGGTGAGTATGCCCCTAAAATAGAGGTGTACAGAGTGGACAAATAGGGCCAGTAGTAAAACCTCCTCCAACTAACTTTAAGACTTTGCTGAGTCTGAAAAGAGTGTGTGTGAGCCCCTCCTACACATAGAAAACATCAGGCAGAGTGAAAATGACAGAACGAATAAGCAAAATGCAGTCTCAGACATATAGTTCACCAGAAGCAAGCATAGGAGACATTGAAATAGAGGACCCCAAAAGTAACACACTGGGAATCTCTAAAAACATAGTGAGTGAAATAAAAAAAAAAAAACCTCCATCAGGCTATAGAGGAAATCAAGTTAGAAGTACTCTCCCATGTAAAGGTAGAAATAACAACTTTAATAAAGGAGTTGTTGAATGCAGCTAAAGAAGAACTAGAGAAAAAAGTGCATGAGCATGGGAAACTGATTGAAACTTTGAATGAATAATATAGAAAACAAGCAGAATTCATGAAACAAACTCAAAGAGACATCCAAGAAACAAAAAATTCTATTGAAAGCATGCAAAACTGCCTAAAGGAAGCTGAGGATAGGATTTCTGACCTTGAGGACAGGATCACAGTTAGTGATCAGGAAAGAATAGAACTTTTAAAAATAACAAAGCAGCATGAAATGACAATCCAGAAGCTTCATGATGATGCCAAGAGCAACAATATAAGAATAATGGGCATTAGCAAAGATACAGGAGTCCAGGCAAATGACATACATAAAGTATTTACAGAAATAATAGCAGAAAATATTACAAACATGGGAAAAGAATCTGAAATGCAGATAAGTGAGGCATATAGAACACCAAACAGTCACAATCAACATAAATCCACACCCAGACACATAATAATTAAGATCTCAGACATACAGCATAAAAACAAAATACTAAAAGCTGTCAGAGAAAAGATACAACTCACCTATCAAGGAAAGCCCATTAGAATCACAGAAGACTTTTCAGCACATACCCTCAAGTGAAGAAGAGCTTGGTGTGAGGTATTTCAAGCCCTGAAAGAAAACAGCCTTCAACCCAGACTGATGTACCCAGCAAAACTATCATTCAAATTTAATGGAGAAACAAGATACTTCCATGACAAAGAACAACTGAAGAAATTCATGTCCTCCAAACCAACCCTAGAAAGAGTACTGAAAGACATACTAGACAGAGATAAAAATGACCACAATCCCCAAAACAACAACAGAAAGAAACCACCAGGTAGGATAAGCAATTAAATAAGATGAAAAGCAGGAAGAAATAAATGGAACATAACATGCAAAGTTGAGCCAGTACATATCAGTGATATCCATAAATATAAATGGCCTCAATTCACCTATAAAAAGAAATAGATTGACAGAATGGATCAAGAAACAGGATCCCAAATACAATATGCTTTATACAAGAAACACATCTGACCCAAAAGCAAACACATAGATTAAAAGTAAAAGGATGGAAAACGGTATTCCATGCAACAGGAACCCAGAAAAAAGCAGGGGTAGCTATTCTATTTGCAGACAATGTGAACTTCAAACCTAAAATGATTAAAAGAGATACAGAAGGTCACTACATACTTGTTAGTGGTAAAATTGAAGAGGAAGAACTAACAATTTTAAATATATATGCACCAAATACAGGAGCATCCAACTATATAAGACAGATACTAATGGACATGAAAAACCAAATGCACAAGAACACAATTATAACAGGAGATCTTAACAGCCCATTCTCACAAAGAGATAGATCAACTAGACAAAAAGTCAGCAAAGAAATAACAACTGAATCATATCTGTGAGCAATTGGACTTAGTAGACGTTTACAGAGTGTTCCACCCAACCACATCAGAATACACATTCTTCTCAGCTGCACATGGCACATTCTCCAAAATAGACCATATATTATCCCATAAAACATTTTTAAGTAAATGCAAAGGTATTGAAATCATACCATGCATAATATCTGACCATAGCACACTGAAATTGGAAATTAATGGCAAAAGAAATTCTAAAATCTGCATAAATACATGGAAATTAAATAACAGCCTTTTGAAGAACCAGTGGGCTACAGATGAAATTAAAGAAGACATAAAACAATACCTACAATTCAATGAAAATATAGAAACAACATGCTGTAATCTGTGGGATGCAATGAAAGCAGTCTTAAGAGGGAAATATATAGCAATAAATTGTCATATCAAGAAAACAGAATGAGCACAAATACACAACCTAATGCTCCATCTCAAGATTTTAGAAAAAGAAGAGCAAGCTAAACCCAAAGCTCACAGAAGAGAGGAAATTGTAAAGATTAGAGCAGAAATCAATGCAATTGAAACTAAAAAAAAAAAAACAAAAACAAAGAATGAATTGAAAAGCTGTTTTTTTTGAGAAAATAAACAAAATTAACAAACCCCTAGCTAACCTTATCAAGAGAAAGAAAGAAAAAACCCAAATTCATGCAATAAGAACTGAAAAGGGGGAAATTACTATAGATCCTATGGAAATTCAAAAGATCATGAATACCTAATTTGAAAATCTCTACTCACATAGAGTGGAAAACACAGAGGAAATGGACAGAGTTCCAGAAACATATGAACTACCAAAGCTCAACCAAGAAGATACAGCAATTTGAACAACCCAATATCAGATATTGAAATTGAAAATGTAATTAAAAACTTAACCAAAAAAAAAAAAAAGCCCAGGTCTGGATGGATTCACAGCTGAATTCTACAAGAAATTTAGACAAGATTTTATGCCAGTACTCGATAAACTCTTCAATGAAATTGAGAAGAAAGCAATCCTCCCTAAATCATTCCTGGAGGCAAGTATTACTCTGATACCATAACTAGAGAAAAATCCAACCAAAATCGAGAACTGTAAACCAGTCTCACTAATGAATATTGATGCAAAGATTCTCAATAGAATACTGGCCAATATAATGCAGCAAATCATCAAGAAGATTATACATCATGACCAAGTGGGGTTCATTCTAGGAATGCAGGGATGGTTTAACATATGCAGATCAATAAATGTAATACACCACATCAACAGAGCCAAAAACAAAAACCACACAGTCATCTCAATAGATGCAGAAAAAGCTTTTGACAAGGTCCAACACATGTTCATGATGAAAACCCTTCAGACACTCGAAATACGCGGTGTCTACCTCAACCTTATAAAGGCCATCTATGACAAACCAACAGCCAACATTATACTAAATGGACAAAAACTGAAAGCTTTCACTTTAAAATCAGGAACAAGACAAGGATGTCCACTATCACCACTCCTTTTCAATATAGTTCTGGAAACACTAGCCAGGGCAATCAGACAAGAGAGAGAAATAAAAGGAGTAAAGATGGGAAAGGAAGAAGTTAAATTCTTACAATTTCAGATGACATGATACTCTATATAGAAGACCCAAAAATCTCATTAAAAGACTACTAGAGGTAATAAACAAGTTCAGCAGTGTAGCTGGAAACAAAGTCAATGTTCAAAAATCAAAAGCATTTCTGTACACACACACACACACACACACACTCACCAAGAGAGAAATTATGGAAATATCCCCCTTTACAATGACATGTAAAAATGAAATACATAGGAATCTACATAACTAAAAATGTAAAAGACCTATATGCTGAAAATTATACTATGCTGAAAAAGGAAATTGAAGAGGATATTAGAAAATGGAAGGATATTCCTTGCTCTTGGTTAGGAAGACCCAACACTCCTAAAATTCATCTGGAAACAGAAGAAACTTAGAATAGCAAAGGCAATTCTAGGCAACAAAAGCAAGGTAGGAGGCATCTCAATCCCTGACTTGAAACAGTATTATAAAGCCACAGTGATAAAACTAGCTTGGTAATGGCAAAGAAATAGACCTGAAGATCAACTGAACAGATTAGAAGATGCAAGAACAACTACAAAGACACTCAGCCACCTGATATTTGACAAAGGGGCTAAATATGTCCACTGGAAGAAGGATAGTCTCTTTAATAAATGGTGTTGGAAGAATTGGCTCTCTACATGCCAAAGACTGAAACTAGATCCATGCATATCACCATGCACAAAACTAAAGTCTAAATGGATCAAAGACCTAAATATTAAAACAGAAACACTAAATCTACTGGAAGACAAGGTAGGTAGAAGTCTTGGAGACATAGGGGTAGGCAGAGAATTCATGAACAAAACACAAACTGCACGGGAAACACTTCAAAGAATCAACAAATGGGATCTCATATTATTGAAAAGTTT
>PVLA01014022.1:0-33170 GCA_004027455.1 Hydrochoerus hydrochaeris
GAAATCCTACATACTCTAAAGATAACTACTTCTCTGCATTCTGGAGGAAAGGAGATAAAGGGCCCTACCATTCCAGCTGAAGCTTTGCAGGGTATCCCTTAGGAGTTTGCATTCCCGGTTATACTTCCAGGCTTCCAGCATTACTTCATTCAGCTTCTCATCTTCATTCTCTCCTATTGGTAAGGATGAAGAGGAAGTTGCATTTTTCCTGCAGCATCATGGGATTCTAGTGTCAGAGATGGAAGGACATGATGTCCAACTAGTTGAGAAATGACGACTAAATGTGCCAACCTTCCCCAGACAATGGCCTTACTGCAAGTTCCTATATTACACGCCAACCACTTCTGGTCTTCTACTTTGAACATCCTCATATAAATGCTCTAATAGCCTCAACGCCTTTAGTACTGGGTGATGAGTAATAGGATTTAGCAGACTTTGTCACTGAGCAAAAATACCTGGCCATCCTAAGACTAAGAGAAGGAGGGAGAACAAGGCCAAGTGGACCTTCTTTCTCCCTAGTTCATTCTTTTTTAAAAGGCTGAGATACGTTACATGAGTTCTCTTAAAACCAAAGAATTTAGTAAGATATTTTCTGGCTTAATCCGTGAAGCATAATATTCATCAGCTGAGAAAAGCTCCTCACATTACATACCTTTGAGTGGAGAGAGAACACATAGAAAGAATGCACTCACCCCCAAGGACCATGTGTAAATTAGGCTGCCTGTGCCAAGTACTAGTTCTGAACCAAGATAGCATCTCTCTATAGTCACAAGCTAAACATGGCATTTTAAAGACTGGAAATGATGTTCACAGCCTAGAACCTAATCTTGACCCTGTCTATATTGTCTTTCTTCATCCTCTAATCTGTGCCCTCATTGTCAAATTAAGATAACGAAATTATGTGCTATACCTAACAATGGCAATTAAGCCCACAGGAAACCATAAGAAACACAGAATTTACCAAATTTCTGAACTTCCACTGCCCATTCTTTTCAGTGGACATAGACTAATTTACATAATGTATTTATTTTCTTCTAATACAAAGATACAATAGATAAATCCAAATCAAAACATTCCTTTTGTCATATGCATACACACGTGCATGCATCCATGCACACAAAACATTAGTAAACGTGTGACCTTTACCAGCCTGGGGGAGAATACACTGAGCAATCACATCTCGAAGCTTTTCCAAGGCAACATTTGAATCCTCAGCTCCATTCTCATGGTTGTGGATGTAAACACCATCCTTTGGCTTGGTGCTTTGAAAGTTTAGGGGAGAGGTAACAAAGTAAAAACCTCAGAAACCAGCCCTTAACAGATATTAACTCTAAACACAAAGTAACAGAATTTTCAGATAAGTAACTAAAGAATGTGATTAGTTGCTGAAGCTATTTAAAGAGCTTATTTTTTCTATGACCTTAAGAGGCAAAAAAAAAAGGGCAGACTCTTGGCAGAGCTTTTATCACCTAGCAATCAACCATGCCAGTCATGAAGAATCAAAGAAACAAGCTGTTACCCAAGTAACTTTCTCTTCCTCAGAATGGGGTTGTTCACTGAGTGTAGGGGTTTGAGGCTGACTTTCAGGTCCTGTATTCTCATGTTGGCCAACTGCTCTGCATGAGCCTGCTGGATTCCCGCAACCACTGCCTAAATGTAAATACTGTAATCAGTTTTTCACATGCATTGCTGGGTATCTAAAGTGCTAATCTAAGAAGTAAGAAGGAAAAATTCCAAGCATTCAAAAGGCAGTTTCACTCTTATGCTAATAGAATACAAATTTTAATAAACAGGATTTCCTAAGTTAGCAGGCCCCAGGAAATACTAGACCCACCAAAGGGCACACAAGTACTAAGCCTTCCTCCTGGCAGTAGGAAGAAAAATGTAAGAAGTACTAATAAGGCTTGTGTTCATAGCCACTGATGCAACTACCCCAGAGGAAAGAGTGGCCAGCTGCTGTCCAAGAAGCTTTACAGACTGGCATTTTTTTCACTGTCCACGTGTACACAGTCACTTCAATCCTGATAGTTTAGAACTCTGAGCCTGGCCAAACTCAATCTGCAGACCCTCATGAACTAAGACCACATCCTGAAGGATAAGCCAGTCAATTAATTTACAGTGAGAAACAACATTCATAGAGTCTAGAACTCTTCAAGTCTGTGCCTTTATAATCAATGTGTGTTCTCACCACAGGCAGACCAAAACAGAAAGCTGTTTTACAGGAATGTCAGTAGGCTGTTTACAGGAATGAGATGTTCCCTTTTACAACTGTGAGCACATATCACGAGAGATACATTAAGCCATTGCTCATCTCTGATGGCTTACAACTGTGGCAGAATGAATTTGATTTCTATTTTAATACCTCTATTTTATCTGAATTCTAACAACAAAATCTGACAACTTCAAAGAGTAGTGAAGCTGAACGTGGTGGCACACCCCTGTAATCCCAGCACTCAGGAGGCTGAGGCAGGAGGATTGCTGGTAGGTTGAGACCAGTAAAACCGTCTCAAAAAAAAAAAAAAAAAAAGCGGTGAACTTTTTTGACAATTTTAAAAAGTAGTGTAGTCTAGCCGGGCGTGGTGGCTCATGCCTGTAATCCCAGCACTCGGGAGGCTGAGGCAGGAAGATCATTGCGAGTTCGAGACCAGCCTGGGCTACAAAGTGAACTCAAGGCCAGCCTGAACTGCATAGTGAGACCCTGTCTCAAAAAGACAAAAGTAGTGTAGTCTGCAGTCAAATAAGGAGTTCAAGCTCACTGAAGGGCTCTGTGTATTCATTCATAGCCAGTCCTAGTACATTCTCCCATCTATCTCCTTATCACTAATAGCCCATATTCAGACTAATGGTCTGCATATTCAGACTTTGCTTCATTATGTACTGATTATTTTTTTCTTTTGATACCAGGAATTGAACTCAGGACCCTGTGCATGCCAGGCAGGCACTTATGCTGCTGAGCTATATCCCTGGCCCTATACTAATTTTTTAAGTAATGCCAAAAAGCAGGGTTACTTCTTTATTTCCAAGATCTTAAGGAATGCTATAGTGTAACCTCCATGTGGTTGACAGCCAGGATCTAAGAATTCTTTTGGACTCTGGATTGGCCACATTATTTCTGAACAAATGGTCACATTTAAATAGGATAATTATGCACAAATCAAAATGATGGCAGAGAATTTTGTTCCTCCTAGCTTTCCTTTTTCTCCTGTTCTATTTTTTCCCCCATGTTCATTTGCTTTTTTTTTTTTTTTTGGTTTTTTTGAGACAAGGTTTCACTATGCAATTCAGACTGGCCTTGAACTCCTTGTAGCCTAGACTGGCCTCAAACAGCAATTCTCCTGTCTCAGCTCACAAGTGCTGAGATTACAGGCACATTCCACTACACCTAGGCTTGTTCACATACTCTTTTTCAAACTTTAACCCCATCCTTTTGAAGATGGTAGTAATCGAGTCTGTGTCACTATCTTGCCCTCTCAGCCACACTCTTTTCCTGTACTACATGTCTCATTCAATATCCCTCTGCTATCCCAGTCAATGTCTGTAGCCTGTAAGACTACCTCACCCAAAGCAGCCTCCTTCCTGATTCCCTTTTTTTGTTGTTGTTTTTTGTTTTTTGTCTTTTTGAAACAGAGTCTCACTATGTAGCTCAGACTGGCCTTGGGCTCACTTTGTAGCCCAGGCTGGTCTCAAACTTGCAATGATCTGCCTGCCTCAGTCTCCTGAGTGGGATTACAGGAGTGTACCACCACACCCTGCTGATCTCCCTATTTACCAGTTCTACCACCATCTAAACCAGTCACTGTCTCCTTACATCTATCTACTCATCATAAAAAACTACAGAAACTTTTCATCATAGATACTGGGCCCAGCAACTACCTCTATTTCTCTGTTCCCAGAGCCCCCTTTAATTTCTAGACCAATGCAGAGATAATAAACTGGCAAATCAGTAAGTCTGACCAGCCATTCCTAAATATATTCCAAACAGCAAAACTCTCCTCAAAAATCCACAAAACACCTCAGTTGAACCTAAGACTTAAGCCATCTGTCTGTTCGCAAGGCTTGGCCCTGCCATATCTGTCTCGTTGGCTGCTCATTAGTGAGGCCAGGCTGTCTTTCTATTGATGAACTTCAGTCTATATTTTTTACTCATGTTCTTCATTTCATATGGGCACTTACACTGTCTACTGAAATTCCTCCAGGACAACTCAGGCCTGAACCTGCGAAAGAGCTCAGAAGCTCCTACCCAGCAGATAGTTATTAAGTGTGAAGGTTTCTGCCTTCTTATAGAGCAAGTTACACCTCCTTTGGAGGTGTTCTTTTTCTAAATTCCCGTAACATTTATAGAAAATTTGATGTGTAAAGTTTCTGATGTCTGAAATGTTCCCTCTTTGTGTGTGTTGGCCTTGAGTTACTAACCAGTTTTGTGTAAGCCCCTTAGGGAAGGGTGTCTCTACTGCTCAGTGCCCCCCAAACCACAGCATAAATATGGAAGATATTCCTTTGAGTGTTCTATTAGTGCAAACTTTGATGTAATATTTTAGGAAAAAAGTTCTTTCCTGATTTTCAGGAAACCAAAGCTATTCCTCTGAGAAAAAAAGTGTACTCTCCATTGTTTGGCCTTTAACCTCTTACTAAGTCAAGCCCCAGCTTTCCTTCTCAACACTGTCCTTTCAAAATAAATGTCATTCATAACCTTATCCATCATCAGTTGAGCAGAAGGTAGCACATTATCAAGGGCCTCGGTAGAGTTGAGCCAAGGGTGATCCAACACTCCCTCAATGGTGAGTCTTTCTTCTGGTTTGACTTTCAGGAGCCTGTGGAGAAAAGAACAGGCTGCTATGCACAGATGCCCCGTAAGAAAGCCCAGGGAATTCCAGGGTGTGGCTCTCACCAGCTCTAACTTCTTTTGATTACTTTTTTTTTTAAAGCTTCTTCTGACTTTCCACCAATTCCTACAGGCCTTCTCAACCCTTTGCTGTGACATAACTGTGTCTTGAGGTGGTCCACTCTATTCTAGACAGAGATTTAAAATAGGACAAACAGGCTTAATCCAGTGATACTTCAAACTGAGTTTTAGGGTTCACTAAGGTAATCTTACATGGTTTATAGTCACTGAGACCTTGAATCTCCACATCGAAATTTCTAACACAATGGGTTCTAACTTACAAAAGAACTCAGAGTATTCTTGGTTAATATTGATGGCAAAATTAGTTGAGGGGTCCTATCAGGCTGGATATGTGCCTTCCTTTAATGCAGACATTCAAAAACTAAAGTCTCAAGTCTCTAAGAAGGATTTGGTATTTCTTCTAAGCCTAATATACTGCTTCTCTATCATTTGCTTTTTGGTAAAACTTCATTACTTCTTGTCTATGCTAACACAATTCCTAACTCACCTTAGCATGAATGTTTCCTGAGCTCTCTGCAGCACTATCTCCTTCCAACTACATCTCCTCCCATTCCAAGTGTCAAAGTCAGGACTATAGGCCTAACTGCCCTTTTCACTACTGTGCAAACTCCTGGATCATTCTGAACAAACAGTCCATGTTGTCGATATGGACTCTAAAATAGGATTGCGCTGTTCTTTCGAATTTCTAAAAAAAGGATTATTTAAAAAAGAATCCCAAAGTCAAAGAAAGATAATGAGTGCTATTCTATGGACAGGAAATAAATTCTACAGAAAACTGGCAAAGAACTAGAAAGCACATAAAGATTTAGTTAAAAGAGTTGGACATACAGCATGGAAATAGAATGTCAAGACAGATGGGGATGCCAGGTGTAGTGGAACACACCTGAAATCCCAGTACACGGGAGGCTGAGGCAGGAGAATCATCATGGGTTTGAGACCAGCCTGGGCTAAAAAAGTGAGCTCAAGGCCAGCCTGAACTGCATAGCGAGACCCTGTCTCAAAATAAACAACCACACAGATGGAGATTTAACCACTATCCCTATTCTCCCCCCAAAATTTATCACTGTATTTTAGTATAGTCCCTTTTTCTAGTCCTCAGTCTTCCCTAACAGGACAATTTCTCTTGAAAAAAAACAATCTCTACAGAGAAAAGGTTGCACTGTCAGAAGATAGTGAGAGTACTGTCCCTTTAACACGTGATAGACCAACAAATGAGATACTAGTCAATGAATTCAAGCATTAGAAATAAAATAACAGTGCCCAACTTGGGTGAGCAGAAAAATTAAATGTATCCCAAATTCAGTACTGCTTTAATACTCCAATACCAAAAGTCTCTGTGACTCTATCTCATCCATTCACTAGACCAAATTCTTAACTGAATCTTCCCAGTTTAATATGTATAAGAGCAACCAACTCTGACTGGGAAGACTGGAGAGTGACCTCCAGACTTAACATAACCACATACTACGACAGCATCCAGGGAAGGAAAAGCCAAACATGTCGTCATCATCTTAGTACCCCAGTTCAGTTCCTGGAATCAGATTCCTCCCAGTGACTAGTCTATCTACATACAAGAACACGGCCACATCAGGAGGTTTGCCACCTAGGGCCCTAAGGTGTTTGTTTTTTGTACCAAAAATCAAACTTAAGGCCTTGTGCTTGCCTGGCAGGTACTTATGCCACTGAGCTATATCCCTGGCCCTAAGGCCCTAAGTTAATGCCCACAGAGACTGGCTAGAGGGACCTGGGTTCTTAACTTCAAGAACTCAAGTCTAGAGGTACAACAGGAGGAAGAAAAGCTCCATTTTCCCTAAGGCATAGACACGCAGAAAACTCACTTTGGGTTAAAGGGATAAGATTTCTGTGACACTAAAACAACAAGGAGCCTAACTAGAAAAACAAATGACCCCTCTCTACCCAGCATTTTCTTGGGCCCTACCACCCTAAGGCCTTCTGAGCTTCCCCACCCAGCAGCCTGGGGACTCACTTCCTCACAACATCTTTGGCCATCTCCGAGATCTGGCTCCATTCTTCTTCTGGGAACTCAAAACTGCCTGTCATAATCTTTCTCCGCATATCCTTCGGGATAGTCCGGCTGTGATGTTTGGAGTAAAAAGGAGGGTATCCACACAGCATCACATAGATAATCACCCCTAGGGACCATAAGTCACAGCTCTGTAAACAAAAAAGAAAATGGTTACTCTCAGCACAGCCAGAACCTCAAAATATGACTCAGGAGTAGACCTAACATACATAGGCTGACACCTCCAAAAATCACTTACCAGAGTTAGAACATTTTCAGGACATCTTACGAGACCTAACCTTCTCTTTTTTGGAGAGGAGGTAGAGGGTATTAAAACAGGATATCATTGAGCTCCTTACCACTGAGCTACATACTTTTTTATTTGTTATTCTGAGACACAGTCTAAGTTGTCCAGGCTGGTGTCAAACTTGCAATCCTCCTTCTTCAACCTCCTAAGCAGCTGAGATGAATTACAGGCATGCACTATCATGCCCAGCATTTTCATTTTTTCCTCCTCGTCCTCCTCCTCCTCTTCCTTCTTCTTTTTTTTCAAGACAGGGTCTCCCCCTGTATAGTCTAGGTTGGCCTTCAACCTACTCTATAGCCCAGACTATCCTCAAACTTGTAGCAATCCTCCTGCCTCAGTCTCCTGAGGGCTGGGATTACAGGTGTGTGCCACCATGACCAGCTCTTCATATTTTTTATAAACCATCAACACTGTATATATGCACATCATCACACAAGACCAGCTGGAGATAAGATGGTCACCTTTTTTCTCAATGCTTAAGCCCAAACTGGTATCTGATTCTTGGGCACAGGTGTAGGATATTGTTCCCAGTCAGAGAATAAAATAAAACCAACTGGCTGTGAAACATGCATTGTGTCAACCTAGGTAGGGTTGAGGGCTCAGGAAAAAAGCAGCTAAGACACATATAGGCTGACCCCATAATACAGCAGAAGCCACTTTGAAAAGACCCAAAGAAGTTTGACACAAAAGGCACTGAAAGGAAAAAGAAGCTATCTAAAAACATTCCTTCGGCATTGAAGGACTCAGTCCATTTGCAAAACATTATATCACTAGAGAAAGAAGTTACAAATCAAAGAAAATTACCATCAACTACCATGTCAGTAGGTATTAAGGTGACTATATGCCTGTACTCACTGCATAATTAATAAAGAAAGGATTCCTACTTTAGTTAAATGTAGCTCTAAATGCCTTGGTAAATGGGTTTGAACTGTGGGACTCAGCCTACTACTGGGACCACATGTTCCTCCTCAAGCCACAGCTCTGTGCCTCTCAGCCTGAAAAATGAGTGTCTCAAGCATTTGCACCCATGTTTTGGCATCACGCCAGTGAATGTGGACACTATGATGCATGCATGTTATTACAAAATTAGAAAAGCGTTCTTCAAATGAGTACAGTCAATAGTGGATCATGCCTGAAACCCCGGCACCTTGGGAGCTGAGGAAAAAGGATTTCAGTTCAAGCTAGCACTGGACAACTTAGCAAGACCCTGCCTTAAAATCGTAAAAAAATTTTAAAGGGGCTGGAGAGATAACAGTGCAAAGGCCTTGGGTTTGATCCTCAGTGTCACATAAAGAAAAGAAGAGGATGAAAAAAGGAATCCAGACGTGTTGTGCATGTGTATCAACTCCACACAAAGAATGTTATTAGTAGGTACTACAAACATCAATAAAAATAGTGGCACCAAAGCAGGTCTCCCAGCCTGTTTACTATCCTCAGCTCCTTCTCTGCCATCCATATCACCTCAAGCCCTCAGGTGGACTTTTTTTCTGATCTCCAGGTCCTGCTTCGAGGCCTTAAACCATGAAACTCTCATGCTTTAAAATAGAGATGCTCAATATATGGCCTACAGATAAGAAAATATGATTGTATCAAGCAAAATTTAGGAACAATTGCTGTATACATAGCACACTGTGAACACTAGGTTTTGTTTATTGTCTTTGTTTCGTTGCTGTTGTTTTGAGACAGGATCTTGCTATGTAGCCCAGGCTGACCTTGAACTTGTAATCCTTCTTCCTCAGGTCAGTTTTAAGTTAGGTATTTTATGAGCTAATAAAAAAAAGGTACCACAAATAACCATACAATGTTCTACATTTGATATCTTAGAAATGGCCTATACTTCCAAAAGCAAGCCAGCTATATCCTTTTAATGTGGTCAGTAGTAGATTGTATAGCCAACCAAATAAATAACCTAATAGTTATTTATAACTCTTGGTTCCCCAAAAGTTAAATAGGTAAGAATATTTATTTTATCAGACAAAAACTTGAATTCGAAGTAATTTTCTATATATCTGGCTGTTTCAAGTCTTTTTGAGCAGGAATGCTAAGCATTAAGACTGTACTTGGCCACATTCTCAGAGGGCTATAAACACCTCACAAGAAGAGAGGGTCTATGTTCTCAGAATGAAGCTACATATCTTTTACATACCTTGTTGTAAGTGTATGGTGTTGGCGAGGTAGGTATGATACCAGATTTCTCCTTCTGATGCCTTCTCTGTGCCTCTAGTACCTGCCAAGAGTCAAATCAAAAAGAACAATTTAATGAAAATCACACCACCAATATTCTGCAACCTGAGACAGACTATTGGAAGGCTGAAAAGAGAATGGCAACCCACAATTGAAAAATAATTTCACATCAACACAATACTTTCACCAATCTTTTTTATTCCTCATAATTTATCAAAGATGGACTTTCCCTGGTCAAGAACATAAAGATCGGGCCAGGAAAATGGCTCAGTGGCACAGCTTCTGCCTGGCAAGTATGAGGTCCTGAGTTTGACTGATTGCCCATACACCCCCCCAAAAAAAGAAAAAATATCTAAAGATCAAGTCCTCTTATCCCCAGAAAGGAGATTTACTTCTTTTTCCTACCTATGAAGGAGTCTGAGATCACTGATTTTTTCCCCCAGATAGTCTTTATGCCTGTGCATAGCAAACACACACTTGTCAGTCATACAAAATATCTGTCACCATCAGAGACTACAGATCGCTAACATCACATTGATTTGGGTGTTAAGTGCTCCTTAGAAATAGCCACTGACAAATGTGGTACTATCATTCTGGCCAATCCTCCATTGTCCTATGCAGCAAGATTATGAGGTGAAGGGGACAAGCCTGGCAAACCCCAAACTGTTCCATGAAAGGTACTGAGATGTTGAGGCCTTGTGTCAGTGTACTTCATCCTTACTGTAAGACCATAAGTACTATCTCAGCCCTGAGCCCAGGAGGCGTTATTGATGGCAAATGCTGATGAGTGCTACACTTTAGCCAGGAGCAGCACTGCTGCCTGGGGCAACTTTGACAAAGCTACTTTCAGTGCTACTTAAAGACATATACCTATCAACAGAAATTCATGAAACATCTGGAAAAGATACCAGAATCTCCATGCAAAGAACCCTGATATCAGCTGTGATTACCACATAGAGTTTGTAACAGAAGAATGAAATAAATTAATTAACTTGAAAAATATCATTTACAACACCATAAAATTAAACATTAATAAAACAAATCTAACAAAAGTTGTTAAAGACCTATACATTAAAAACTATACAAGCCAGGTGTAGTGGTACATGTTTGTAATTCCAGCATTTGAGAGGCTGAGGCAGAAAGGTAGTTGTAAGTTCGAGACTGCCTGAGCTACAAAGAGAGTTCAAGGCCAGCCTGAACTGCATAGTGAGACCCTGTTTCAAAAAAAAGACAAAAAAAAAAAAAAAAAACAACCCTCTACAGGCCAGGAATTTAACCCAGTGGTAAAAGTGCCTCCCTGGCAAATGCGAGGTTGTAAGTTTGACCCCTGATACCTGAAACAAAAAACAACCACCACAAGAAACTATATAAATATCCCCTCAGCAAAATTAAGAGAAAAAAGTAAATGGATGAGTTTAAAAAAAAAAAGTAAATGGAATGATACAGACTGTGGATAAGAAAAAGTTAAAATTATCATTATTATTTGCAGATGACATGATATTCTACATAGAAGACCCCCAAAACTCCACCTTTTTCAGTATCTTCCCTAAAGAATTAAAAGCATCATACCACAGCAATATATGTGTACCCATGTTTACAGTTTCATAGTTTGTAATAGCTAAATCTTAGAAACAGCCGAGATGGCCATCAACCAATTAATAGACAAAGAAGATGTAGGTTTATTTATTTATTTATTTATTTTAAAGCTGTGGGTTTTTGTTTTTTTTTTTAATACAGTGGAGTATTACTCTGCTGTAAAGGACAAGCTTGAGACATTTGGAGGTAAATGGATGCATCTTGAGGTCATATTCTTAAGTGAAATAAGTCAGAAACATATGTTTAAATATATTGTTTCTCTGATATGAGAAAACAAAGTGTAATAAGGACCAAAATGTACAATAGATACTGGGATATAGGAAGAAAATGTAAAATGAGAAGGGGAACTAGGAAGAGGGAAGGGGAAAAGATGGAAGGGACAAGAAAAAGAAATAGAAGGAAAAAATGGAAACAAAGCTTTTTTAAATAAGAGGGGAAGAAGGAAGAAGGGTTAAAGGGAGGGGAGAGGAATGGAAAACAAGGAATGAAGATATATCATGTACAGTTACAAAATCCTTCTTATGAATGTTATCATTATATACATCCAAAATATATCAATGAAAAAAGGAAAAATTTTTTTAAAATGAAAAGATAAGCCAAAGACTAGAAGAAAATCTCTGCAAAGCATATATCTGAAAAGGACTTATATCCAAAATATATAAAGAATTCTGAAATTAAAAATAAGAAAACAATTTTAAAATAGGGAAATGGGCCAGAGATATAGCTCAGCAGCACAGCACCTGCTTGGCAAATGAAAGGTTGTGAGTTTAATCCCCAATACAAAAAAATTTAAAACATAGGGAAAACGTGGAGCAAGATGGTCCATGCCTATAATTCTAGCACTTGGGAGGCAGATGGATCACTGTGAGTTTAAGGTCAGCCTGGCTACATAGTAAGTTCAAGGCCAGCATGGACTACATAGCACGACCCTGTCTTAGTGGAAAAAAAATAATAAACTTAAAAAAAATAGTAATGATAAAAATAGGGAAAAGATTTAAACAGACACTTCAGCAATGAAAATATAAAGAAGACAAAAAAGCAAACATCCTTAGTCACTAAAGAAGTACAAGCACCAACCAGAATGATGAAATTACATGGAGTATAACAATGTGAAGCAACTGGAACTCTTCTTACACATTGCTTGTAAAACTATAAAATGGTAAAACTATTTTAGAAAAAGATACTTATTTTGAGACAGAAACTATGGCCTCCAAAACTCTATAAATGAATGTTCTTAGTATTTTTATTCACAATACCCCAACTAGGAAACAACTCAAAATAGTCATCAGTCAGCATGTGGAACAACAAATGTAGTTTAGCCATGTGACAGAATACTGTTTAGTAATAAAAGGATTACTGATAACTGCAGCAACACAGATAAATCTCTAAAACATGATGATCAAAAGAAATGAAACATAAAATGTCCTGATTCTATTTTTATGAAATTTGACAAGAGGCAAAATAATAACAGAAAACATCTTATCAGTTGTTGCCTGGGACCAGAGGTTAGCAGGGGAGCAGACAAGCAACAAGGCAGCTTGTGAAGCAATAGAAGTGTTCTGTGTCTTCACTGTGGAGGTGGTCATATGTGTTTCTTAAGCCTTATCAGAGTGCACCTGAAGTAGGAATACAGTAGTCTCCCTCATCTGTGGGGTTGTTTTATTGGGGAAGTATATCTGTGATTTCATTACTTTCCAACAACCAGTGAAAAATATTAGATGGAAAATCCCAGAAATAATTCATGAGTTTTAAATTGTGTGCCATTCTGAGTAGCATAATGAAATCATTCACCATCTCATGCCACCCTGCTCAATCACCCCTAGGTCTTGAATCATTTCTTTATCCAGAATATCTACACTGTATCAGCTACCCACCTATTAGTCACTCAGTAACAAGCTTCGTTATCACATTGACTGTATCAGTAATGCACTGCTTGTGTTCAAGTAACCTCTGTTTTACTTAATAACAACCCAAGACATAAAAGTAATGATGTGGACAATTCAGACATGCCAAAGAAAAGCCATAAAGAGGGTCCTTTACCAGCCATAGTGGTGCACATCTATAATCCCAGGCCTCTGGGAGGTTCAGGCAGGGGCATTAAAAGTTTAAGCTCAGGGCCGGGGATATAGCTCAGCAGCACAAGCACCTGCCTGGTGCTTAACAAGCACAAGGTTCTTAGTTCAATTCCCAGTACCAAAAAAGAAAGTTCCCACTTAGCTTGGGTGAATTACCAATTTAATGGGGTCCTGCCTCAAAATTAAAAAAAAAAAAATTCTTTTAAAGGCCCAGGATCTTAGATTTGTGCAAAGGCCCTGGGTTCAATCCTCAGCAGTCACCCCCACAAAAAAAAGCACTTTCTTTCTTTAAGTGAAAAGGTGACAGTTTATCACAGACATGTGTGTATAGGAAAAAATATAATACACCTAGAATTTGGTACTTTCTGTGACTTCAGGCAACCACTGGGGGTCCTGGAATGTATCCCCCACAGATATGAGGAGACTACAGTATTTTATTGTATTTGAATCATACCTCTACATCATAACTCAATAAAATCCAATTTTAAAAGAACAGAGTAATATACAAAATGAAGCAATCAGTAGGTTTCTCAAGATGAGGAAGCCCTCTCGCATCTATAATATATGCCTACTTGCATGGCAGAACAGAAGGAACATAAATCTAGAATGGAAGCTTGATAATACACTTTAGGGGAAAAAAAAGCACATGCTTACCTGAGGTGCTACATAATAAGGGGTGAACTGGGGTGTCATCAAGTCACCTTGGTCAATTTTAGCAAATCCAAAGTCACACAACTTCACCGGAGCATCCTGAAACAAAACAAATGGGAGTCACTGCTCCAGAGTTGTATGTAAACATTAAAGGAAAGCCCAGGTGTAAACATACTACTCTGAGCTCCTACAAGCTTCTGGCTTAGATCTAAGCCTATCAATACAGTATGTCGTCAGGCCTGGAGACAATGGTTCATGTTGAAGAATGGGTCTTAGTAACATAAGGAAAAAGGAATTTCTACCCATTCACTTAGCCTTGTTTTATAACTCAGCTGTAAAATCAAGGTCTTAGCCTTTTGCCCTCTCACTCAATGGACCAATCACCTCTCATCAATTCTGGGTGCTACTTCATTTGAAACTGTTAAGTTTCAAAATAACATAACAGTATGTAGATTCCTACTCTTTCCCAAAGGTCCTCTAAATAATATTTATAAGCATAAGTCCCACAAATATACATGAGTTATCATTTAAAATTATCAATGCCAAGAGTGCGTTACAGTTTCTCTGAGCCTTTAGAAAGGAAAGAGGTGGAGAGAAATAAGCCACCTGCCTACCGCCTCTTCTCCATGGACTTGGAACATCCCAAATACATACATATCCACTTTTGAGCTGTGTTAAGAGTACAGCTAGTAGTACTAAAATGCAGAAAAGCAACTTTTCTCACCAGAGAGTTATCCTTGAAAAGCAGATTTTCAGGCTTGAGATCTCTGTGTGCAATGTTTAATGAGTGACAGTGCTGTAGAGCCAAGGCTATCTGAAAAAGGACACAGTGGAGCAATAGCCTCTTAGAAAAGAGCAATCTTTATTTAATATCCCTTTGTAGAGAGTTCAGGATGGTTAAAAAAATTTTTTTTCATTAAGTTAATCAAAACCTTGGTCAGTTTCAATTTCAAAGCAGAAATTAAGAAAGACTTGTGCACCAAGAAATAGAGCATAGTTTGATTAAAACTTAAATTTTGTTAAACAGAAAGAAAAATATGAAGTAAAACAATTTTGCCAGAATAAACTGATGATTACACCCGGTAATGAATGGGAAGAATGAAATGTTCCCATTTGCATTCATCGACATGTGAGAGGCACTGAAGAGAAACTGCTCGGCTGGGCAGTCTTCAGCAGGCATGCCCTCCAGCAGGGCAGCAGCAGGATTGCCAGGTGTGGTGGAAGAGAAATGTACTTGCTAAGGAACTGAGTGGCAGCCTCTGCCTTCAAACCAGGTGATCTAAGTTTTCCAACTGCTGTTTTGGTTTGTTCACCTTACTTGCTGACAGTGCTGCCTGTTTATATGGACTTGAGGGATTTTTGTTTTATAGAAGATTATCAGAGCTTATCCTTTAGTCCTAATATATGAAAAATGTAACTTAAAAAATCAAATAGGATAGATTCTACTGTTCTTTAATACTCAGTATGGAATTTTCTCAGCAATTCAAATATTCATTCATCTGTAATCAATCAGGAAGGAGCCATCCAAAAATGCTTGGAAAATGGTTATGGAAAATTTGAGAAATCAGGACCTAATTGGGCTGTGCTTCCTGCTTTTCTTTACCCTGCTTGCTTGGTCTGAACATAGGTCTTGAGGGTTTAGTGTCTCACCTTTTATAAGAGGTTAACACTAGTTGGATTCTTAGTATTGAATGTAACAATCATTTCTATAGCAATAAAATGTGATTCAAGGTATAACTAGGAGTAACCCAGAATTACAAAGATCTTAGAATATTATTAAAATCTGCAGAAAGGATGTGATTCATGCAAGAAGCATCTTTTATAAACTCTCACAGAACATATTTTTGTACCATACAATTTTTCAGATGGTATCAACAGCATTTTATCTCAAAGTCCAATTACAGTGCTTAGAAGCAGCATGCCAAAGATATGGAGAGTCAACAAAAGAGGTAAAGTTATCTTTCTTTATTTATTTAAATCTTACCAGGAAACAGTTGACAATGAATTAAGAAAATAGTCCTCCCCCCTCCAAAATATAAAAGGGATGAACTTGTCCTGTTAAGACATTCTCTCTGATTACATAACAAAGCAGGCAATGAGAAGTCAAATAGAGCTTTTCTTTAAGGTTTTCTTTTATCCCCCCCAATGAAATTGTACTTGTTAACCAACATAGTTGGCAGTTTGATTGGTACCCGGGGTTAACTTGCCTGCTTTGTTACTTGGCTGGCTTGCTTCTCTGTAAAGTGCCGGTGCTGGCTGATTCTGTGAAATAGCTCTCCCCCTTCCATCATCTCCATTACAATTAAGAGTCGAGCCCTGTTTGAAAGCATTTGATTTTGTTAAGTTAAAAAAAAAAAAAAACCTGAAATACAAAACTAAACTATAGAGATCTCATCTACAAAGTGTGTAACCAGCATAATGTAACTAAATAAGAACAAAAATTCTCACATTCCAAAAAAAAAGTCCATAAATTTTGGCTACCATTCTTTGACAAAATGCTTCCAGATTCCATCCAAATGCTTTCACCAACAGAGCAAAGTGAAAAATAATCATGGATTCCTGTTTGTTTTTAAAATTCTATTTTTTTCCAACTATAAAATTCCTACTCTCCTTTTAAGGGCTAGTCTTCCTTCATATAGGTTTGAAACACCTCACCTCCCAAGCTAGTAGCTCCCCTCCTTTATAAAGCTCAGAATATTTTATGGCTACCTCTCCTAGGTGCCTATCACATTGCTGTGATGAATTTACATCTCAATCCATCCAATGAATTTCCTAGAAGAGCCTCAGACTGCCCCCCCATACATTTTCAAAACATTGGCAGCTGAAAGAATAATGTTGATTTCTTCCTTCCAAAGGAAGTCAGACTAAGCAACAGAGCTTTTTACATATCAGCCTCTGAGGCTGGCTTAGAATAACACTGGGCCCCTTTGACTAATTTGACATAGAATGTTTTGTTTCTTTTTTTTCTTTTTATCTTTTTGAGACAGGGTCTCACTATGCAGTTCAGGCTGGCCTTGAACTCACTTTGTAGCCCAGGCTGGCCTTGAACATGGCAAGGATCCTTTTGCCTCAGCCTCCCAAGTGCTGAGATTCTAGGCATGCACCACCATGACCAGCTATAATTTGTTTAAATTTCACATTAAATGCTTTTTATAAAGAGAAAAAGTAATCAAAATAATCAAGGGCTGAGAGAGTGGGTAGATAAAACTGTTGAGGCTGAGTGGTAAGTACCTAGGGATTCATTACATAATTCTGTGCTTTCATAAAGATCTCAAATTTTCCAAAAAATTTAGATTCTGTAGAGAGGGGGAGAAGGGGAGGGAGGAAAGAGAAGGGATAAGAAGAAGGCACAGGGAAAAAACATAAGAAGACTCTGCTACACCTTGGCCTACATATATGCATGTTAGGGTGATCCTGTGTAGCCTTACCTGGGACTGGACTCATGAGGAAACTGTACACTGTTAGCAAACACTTCAATAATCTGAACTATATTTGGGTGTGTGGCACACATCATATGCAGACGTACCTTAAAGAAAACAAAGGAAATGTTTCTGTGCAAAAGGGATACAAACATTTTTTCTTCCATCAAAAACTGACCACACTAGATGCAAGTGATAAAAGCCTACTTCAGAAAAAAGCCTCATCTCTAAAACGATACTTAAAAACAAAACAGTATTTTCATACAGCAATTACCTCCTTGACGCTCTTTCCACAAAGAAAACCTTACCAGCAGATTTGCTTTCTACTGTTCTATCTACTACCAAATGAAAATTTTGGCAAATAACTCATTCTTTTTTTTTTTTCTTTGATGCTAGGGATCGAACTCACAACCTTGTGCTTGCCAAGCAGGCACTTATACCGCTGAGCTAAATCCCCAGCCCCAAATAACTCATTCTGCTTCTAAACAAAAGAATAAGTTCTGCAGCCAGGCATGGTGGAGCATGCCTGTAATCCCAGGACTTGAAGGCTGAAGCAAAATGATCACGATACATTCAAGCCAGCCTAAGCTATACAAAATGAGTTTGAGTTCAGGCCAGGCTGAACTACCCAGCAAGATTCTGTCTCCAAGAAAAAAAAAGAGTAAGTCCTTCATTGCATATGTTAATAGCACGTTATCACCCCACCCAGATAATTTAAAAACATGTATATTTTTAATAACTAGAAATGCATTCTTAAAGAATCCTCCTGCAGCACCACTTTTTAACCAACATTTATCTGGACCCCCCCCCCTAAAATACTGGGTCATATTTTATCTCCACCCTTTAGGCACCATTTTCAAAAAGCAAAAAAAGAAGTAAATTTGAATATGTCAGGGTCCAAGAAAGGAAACAAGACCCTACTAACCAATAGTTCCATGCTGACACATCTAGCACTACTCTGTAATGAAAACATGAATAGAGACAAGAGAAAAGTATATGCATAAAATTATTTATGCATCTCTGTATTCTCTCTAGGAATCTGCTTTAAAAAGAAAAGTCTTACTTCAAATATTTAGACAAGACAAGGCAATAAAGAACAATACCTCGTTTCTAGCTTTTGGACGATCAAGAAGAATTTTTAGTGCAAACCGTTCTTGGGTAGATTTCTTCACACAGACTCTAGATTTGGAGGGAAAAAATTAATCAGCAATCATCTATGAAAATTAATTAGTGAAAATTAATTGCAGAAGTCTGCTCTTTGAGAACTATACTTCTAATCAAAGATACACTCAGGTGCATCAGAACAAACCTGCCTCTTGGGCAGCAGATGGTAAGGCAGAGAAGCATTTCACTCCTCTTCCCAGCTATCCATGCTCAGGTCTCAGCTCCTGAGTAGGTGACAGGAACTCACAACAAGCCAATGAAGAAACAGCCTCTGATGGCTAAAGAAAGCTTTCATGGTAGCCTCATAGTCTCGACATCTTAAATGAGTCCCTATTCAGACCATATACTAGGTCACTTAGCTATGGTCACAGATGTATAAGAAAAAAACTAAAAAAAAACCAAAACCCTAACATAAAACCAGAAGCCAGGGGTGTGTAATTCAGTGGCAAAGCATATACTTAGAAGGCATGAGATCCTGGGTTCAATTCCCAGCACCAAAACCCTAAAAAAACAAACAAAAATCTTCTACTTATTAAATTACAGCTATTTTTCAAATGTGGCACACCTCTAATTCAACTGTTGATGCCTCTAATTCAAAATACATTTCCAATGGTTTGTCTCAGAGCAATTTTGTTACAGTTCTCATATGGGTCTCTTACCTAACTGGACCACTAATTCCAGCTCCCAGCTTCTGAGTCCAGTTGATACTGTATTCTTCTAAAATGGAGGTTTCCTATTAAAATAAAGAGAGAGAGGAAATGATTCCCCAATTAAAAGTTAACAACTTGTTTTCACATTCCCATAATTTGAATAACATTCAAGCGTATGGGTCTTTACAGAACAGCAGCATATATGTGACCAATCTTTTGAGAATGTCAGAAAAATATACCTGACTATTGCAGCAAAGAAGTATTTAACAGTGACTAGATATATTTATTTACCGTGCCAGGGACTGAACTCAGGGCCTTATACATGCTAGGCAAATGCTTCATCACTGAGCTCAGTTTTACTGCATTTTGAATGAATATCTTCTCTGTAGATCCTCAAAGATGCACTAAGACAGTACTGTGGTTTTTTTTAAGACAGTATTGGTAAAATGGCAACAGTCCCCAAACCGGCCTATAAATTCAGTGTCATCTCCATCAAATCCCAGCATGAGTTTTACTTGCTTATTTGTTTGTTTTGTTCTGGCAGTACTGAAAATGGAATCCAGGGATACTCTACCAATGACCTAGATCTTCAGCCCCACCCCCCTGCTCTTTTTTTGCCAGGGATCGAACTCACAACCTAGCATTTGCCAAGCAGGCACTTATGCCGCTGAGCTAAATCCCAGGCCCACTCCCCTTTCTTGAGACAGGGTATCCTAAATTACCCAGGCTAACGTCAAATTTATAAGAGACTACAGGCATGCACCACCACACCTAGACCATTGGACTTTTTGGGAGAAATTGACAAATTGCTACTAAAACTTATCTGGAAATGCAAAACTCCAATAGCATACACAGTTTTGAAAATGTCAAACTGCTACTCACACTGCAGAATTTGAAAACTTGCTATAGTGTTTTTGGAAATCAAATGTGGTATTGGCAGGACATTCATACTGATCAATAAAACAGAACTGAGAAATCAAAAATAAAATAATAAACTAATTGTCAGCAAAATTGCCAAACTAATTCTATGTGTAAAAGACAGTCTTTTAACAGATGTTCCTGGAATAACCAGATCTCCACATTTAAAAAAAAAAAAGTTGGAAGATAGAGCTGTGAGTATAGCTCAGTGACAGAGTGCTTACCTAACATGCATGAAGCCCAGGGTTCAATACCCCGTGAGAGAGAGGAAGAGGCAGGCAGATAGACAGAAGAAAGCGAGCTAGTGACCTTGAACTAAGCAAAGATTTCCTAACTAGCTAAAAAAATCTCATATACTTGTGATAAGTGCACAAATGCATGCAAGAAGCAAATATGCTAAGTGAAATTCGTAAAAATTTGCTCTTCAAAAGACATTAAAAAGTGGTAACATTAAAAAAAAAGTAGTAACATAACCTAGTGCAGTGTTACACACTTGTAATCCCAGTACCTGGGAGGGAGGCTGAGACAGAAGAATTCCAAGTTAGAGTCCCACTTGAGCAAATTAGCAAGACTTTACCTCAAAGTAAAGACCAAAAGGGTAGCAGATGTAGAAAGAAAGGCCCTTCGGGCCCGGAATACAGCTAAGTAGCATAAGTGTCTCCCTTGCAAACATAAGGTCCTGAGTTCAATTTCCCAATTCCTGGTACCAAAAAACAGAAACAAAATAAACAAGCAAAAAAGATGAACTATCAGTTTAATCAGTTTAAACATATAATCTTCAGACCTCATATAAATTTCGGGATAGAGATTTAACTCAGCAGCACAAGCACCTGCCTGGCAAGTATGAGGTCACTCCCTGGTAGCAAAAAAAAAATAAATAAATAAATAAATAAGGCTAAGGCAGGAGTACTGGGAGATCATGATCAAAAAACAGAAAAGTGGTAACATAAGCCACAGATGTATCTGCCAATCATGCTTCTGTTAAGTGACTTTTATTCAGAGTTTACAAAGAATTCTTAAAACTCAGTAAGACAAAAAAATCCATCTCAGTACTTGGGAGGCCGAGGCAAGAGGATCACTTTGAGTTCAAGGTCAGCCTGGGCTACAGAGTGAGTTCAAGGCCATCTTGTGCTATGCAGTAAGACTGTCTCAAAAAAACACAGGCAAAACTTCTGACTACAGTTCACTAGGAAAAAAATGCAGAATGGCATAAAAAGATGTTCAGTAGTAACAGAGAATAACATATTTGGTAAAATAAATACATCTTACAACTCTGTAAGACAATCTGATTTTAAAATGCACAAAAGGCTTAAATACATCTTTCACCAGAAAAGATACACAAATAGCAAATAAGCACATGAAAAGACGCTCAACTGCATTAGTAATTTCAGAAACTGAAATTAAAACCACAATGAGACCAGGAATAGTGGTGTATGCCTGTAATCCCAGTACTCAGGGAGACTGAAGCAGGATGATCTCTGTAAGTTTTAGACCAGCCTAGACTACTTAGTGAGTTCAAGGACAGCCTCAACTGCGTAGTGAGACCCTCACTTAAAAGCAAAACAAAACACAAGGAGATACCACTACACACCCACCAGCATGGCTGAAAAAGAAAACTGACAATGCAGGGGCCTGGAGATTTAGCTCAATAGCGATTTAGCTCCCCTTTGTAAGGATCTACAAGCTCCTAAATGCTGTTGTCCATTACTGCTCTTTAATATTATCTACCTTGACCCACTGTGTTCTAACCACCTTGCCCTTCCTACATTACACCAGGCTTGCTTTGTTTTCAGAGCCTTTATAGTTGCTTTACCCACTGCCAACAAAATTCTTGAGACAGTGGTGGCTTGCTCCCTCCTGTCCTTCACAGCCCTACACCAATGTCATTTCCTTAGAACTTCTCTGACTACCCTAGTTAAAATACCAGTATTCACCCTTTCTGTATTTAGTGTTCTTTTCCCTGTCCTCCTGGTGATCACCTGGCAATGCTTATTACCTAATTCCACCATCTCTCACTTTCACCACTTGTGCCTAAAAGGGCACCTGTCATGAACCAGATACCTGAACTTAAAAATCTGCCACTTAAGCTTTGATTCATGACATATTCATATAACTTCAAGCAGCAGATTATAATAAAATCTGAAAAAAAAATGCACATGCCAAAGAACCTTTATATTTGTTATTTAAAACTTGATCTTCCTACTGGGAATGTAGCTTAGTGATAGAGGGCTTATCTGGTATGTGCAAGGCCCTGGTTCAATCCCCAGGACTCACTCACACACACACACACACACACACAAATCCTTTCTTAATGTGTATGTTTTATGTTGATATCAACTTTAAAATGCTAAGTTTCTTTGGAATGACTAACAATTTCTGTAACTATATATACCACCTCAAAAACTGTTACAAGTGTAAGCTCTTAGTTATTCATAATAGTGATTGTATAGTGAAGTATCCTGAAGGGGAAAATAAGCCAAAGCTGCCAAAAGATGTTTTTCCCTCAAGGGAGAATGAAATTCTTAAATGCAATGCATTCATTTAACACTGTAAAATAAGTAGTTAATACCTCAAATGTTAAATTTCTGTGTTGAAAATACATAATTTTGATTTTGTAGCTACTCAGCAAGCTAGATAACTGACTCACTGTACAAAATTAGTTAAAAGAAAGAGTTAAATTCAAAGATCCAATCCAAAAATGGGCATCCGAGATGAACACAGTTCTCAGATGAAGAAATACGAATGGCAAATAAATACATGAAAAAATGTTCATCATCATTGGTCATTAGAGAAATGCAAATTAAAACCACACTGAGATGCCATCTCACTCCAGAAAGAATAGCCAGGATCAAGAAAACTACCAACAACAAATGCCGGAGAGGCTGTGGGGAAAAAGGAACTCTTCTGCACTGTTGGTGGGAGTGTAGACTGGTGTAATCACTGTGGAGGTCAGTCTGGAGATTCCTCAAAAAGCTGGCGTTGGAGGTCCCATTAGAGCCAGCTATTCCACTCTTAGGCATATTCCCAGATGGACTGAAAACATCTTACCACAGTGATATATGCACACCCATGTTTATAGCGGCACAATTTGTAATAGCCAGATCTTGGAAACAACTTAAGTTCCCATCAACCGAGGAATGGATAAAAAAATTGTGGTACTTTTATGCAATGGAGTACTACTCAGCTATAAAGAATGATCACATTGAGATATTTATAAATAAATGGATGCATCTTGAATCTATACTCATAAGTGAAATAAATCAAACTCACATGTATAAATACCATATAGTTTCCCTAGTGTAAAAAATGGTAAGAGTACAGAAGATTTTATGGAAATCATCATTCACCATCACACTGCTTTGATGTCTTATGTCTTCATTCATTGGTTCAAATGGTTTTATTCTGTTTTGTTTGATCTTAATATATGTGATCATATGAATAGTTACTTTGAAGACAAGACAGTATGGTAGCCAGTATTAACTTAATATCATCTTGCTCTGAAGTCCTACCATGCTTTTGTTTTTCTATTACCATTGGTTCTATCACGTTGTGTCTTATTGGATTTTAATATGTATGATAGTAAAAACAAAATTTCTATGGAAAATGAGATAATATAGCAGCCATTGTTCATCTTTGGTTATTTGGTTCAGAATGTCTTGGAATACTTCCATTCTCTTGAGTTGTTTATTCTACTTTGTTATGTTTGACATTATTGTGTGTAAAGCTAAGCTCAACTATTTCAAAGTAAGAGACATTATGATAGCTACTGTTAATATCCAATTGTCTTGTTGTGAAGTGCTGTGTTGCTTACATTGTTCTGTTCTGATCTGCTTAGATCTGTCCTCTTTTGTTTTACTCTCTTTAAAATAAAAAAAAATTTAATTAAAAAAAAGAAAGGTAAAATAGGTTTTAAAGATGTCATTTTATTTGGGTCATTTTGAACACATATATTTGCTTTTCTCTTGGATCAGTAAATCACAAGACACTCAGCTCTTCCTGCATATGCTCAATACTCCCAAAGAAGACAGGGAAAAGAACACAAAAAAGAACAATATTCTCCAAAGGACAGGTTTTACAGGAAGTAGAACTACTTTCTTCTGAAACTGCGGATTTCCACGCAGTTGATGGTTCAAATACATCGGTAGAGATGGGTAAAGCCACTCTTACAAGTGCTGCTGCAACAGACTGTCCGAAGCAAGTAGTGGAGGCACTTGGGGAGCAATGGAAACCTTTGAGTAGTTGGCCCTCTTCCTCCATTCATAGCAACTGTATCAACACCACTCACGTTCACTCTAGCTGTGAGCGCAAATCAGAATAAACACAGCGAGAAAGCGTCGGTCACTACACACACAGGCACACACAGACAGACAGGCACACACACCAACCCTTTCGAAACTGGTTCCTTGGAATCCCGGAGAGAACAAAACCCAGGTGTGCTAGAACCTCTCGGCACAATTTTTCTCGTCTTCTGAGGCTGCAGCCGGAAGGAACGAGACAGGACAAACCAGGAGAGAGGGTGACATTTTCCCCTTACCTTGATGGCTTTGTCCATGTCGTTCTCCTCCGACATGCTCCGCGAGGCCCCCACAGCCAAGAGCGCCGCAGGTTGTGCAGCTGCTCGGTCCCCTAGCAGCCGAGGGGGCAAGGGGCTCGGAGAACGAGCCCCTGGGCTTCGGGAAGACGGGCAGCAGCCGCCACTAGCGACAGGCGGGGAAGAGGGCCCCGGAGCCAGATCGGCTTCGGGGGGCGGCTCTAAACCGGCGGCGGAGGCGGCGGCGGCAGGCCCGGGGGACAAGCCTTTGTGCTGGACCCCGCGCGGTTGCCTCCCGGCCTCATCCCCGGCCGGGGAGGCAGGCTCCCGGGGCAGGGCTAGGCGAGGAGGGCCTCGGCCCGGAGGCTTGTGCGGGGGCCTCGCTGGGCCGCCACTTAGACCCGGGCTCGCCAGGGCCTGAGAAGTATTCTGCGCTTCCGCCTCCGACGCCGACACCGTCGTGAAGCTGAAACCGAGCCCGCCGCCGCCGCCGCCGCCGCCGCCGCCGCCACTACTGCTCCCGCTGCCGCTTCAGCGCCACACATCGCCGGGACACCCGCGCCGGGCAGCCCCGCCGGCCACCCGCCCGCACTGTACCCGGCTGGAGCTCCGGCCTGCCGCCCCAGCTGCCCAGCCCCGCTACTCCACGGCTCTAGACGCCCCTCGCCACAGTCCTCTAGTGCTTCCGCGCCCCCCTCGAGCCGTGCGATTGCTCCGCAGGCGCCCGCCTAGGCCTCCCCGAGACCGCCCGCGAGCCACACAGGCCCCCGGGCCTTCGGTTGTACTGGCGCTGAGCTAATGACGTAGGAGGCGGCCTGACTAGGCAAGGCCACTGGAGGTCGCCGCAGGACACGAGTGACTGCGTCCGCGTTGTACCTCGTCTGTTATCTCTGCGTTGCGGAGATTTACACCTCCAGGAGCACCCGCTGGAAGGTACCGGTGCAGCACGATGGGTGACACAGAAGAGGGAACTGAGATCCGCGAGGGTGCTGCCGTAGGGGAAGGGAATTGTGTATTTCATGAAGCTCTGCAGAATAGGCTTTTTTGCGCTGTGGAGTATGTTCTCATCCCTCGTCTATAGATTTGGTAACTGAGGCTTAGAGGGGTTGTTACCGACTTTTTAGGACGAAATGCTGGGCCATATTCGGCCACCCGTCCCAAAACACTAGCCAAGGAGTTGAGCTTTACTGTTAGGCAGAAAAGGAGCTTTAATCAGCTTGGCCAACGCTGGGAAGGACCGAAAAAAAGAAAGGTTCATGGTCCCTTCTCTGAGATGCAGACAGAAACTTAGATTAGGAGAACAAAGACAAGGGCAAGGAATTTGCAAAGCTGTCGGGGTAGATAACCCTGGTCAAGCCAAGCCGCGATCTCATTTTCTCGAACTGGTTTTGTGAGAATGACCAGAAATCTTTATGGCTTAAGGTAACAATCTGTTCCCATGAGAGCTTATTTTTTTCCTGCTGGGGATGGGTGAGTGACCTCACCCTGAAGTGGTCCTCAAGACTGCTTTTCCTGGAAACAGGGTTGACTGCAGGTTTAGGACAATAATCCGAGACTTAATAAGGTTCCATTCCAAGGAGTTTGAATGAGGAAGTTATGAAAACTGGCAAATGAAGTCGGGTATGGCCCAATGTGAAGGTGCTCGCCTCGGCACTTGGGAGGCTTAGGCCAGAGGATCATCTCGACTTCAAGGCTAGTCTAAACTACACAGCAAGATACTGGCTCAAAAAACTAAACAAAGGGGTCAGGGATTTAGCACAGTGGCATAAGGGCAAGGTCGTGAGTACCAAAAACAAAACAAAACTGGCAAGTGAATGACCCTTTCAGTGTTGCTTATCTTAGTGTCCTCATGTAACTGGCACTGCAAAATGGAATTTTAAAAGTTAGATTTTTTTCTTGTAAAAATAAGTAATTTTTCCAAAATGCCTTCTACCAAAGCACAAAACCAACACCCTGTCCTCCCCTCCATCCAGATAAAATGACAAAATATACAGATACCAGCCCCAGAAGGCAGGGGCCCAATGGTTGGAAATGATAAAGCAGGCATGGAGATCTGCATTGTCTGTACTCCACCTCCTCTCTGTTCCTAATAAAAGACCCTTACCCACCTGTTCATGGGAAGGTGGTGATTTGAGCCCAAGGGACTCCTCCATCTCCTTGGAACTAGCTTTGTATGAATCCTATTTTCCTTTTTACCAAAATAACTGGCCTCTTTTGATTTGGTCAGCAAGTGAACCTGTAGGGGTTCTGCAAGCAAAGGGAAAATAAAGGAACACACACACCAAGGGTCAGCAAAATGGCTGTCACCCAGCCAGCATAAACAAGCAGCTTTTACTGAGGTAAAGAACAAAGAAACTCCTATTGCACATGCTTAGATTATATAACTTGTTTACTTCTTACCTTATGGCATTTCATGATTTTATCTTGGGGTGGGGGAATGTTTCAAGGCCTGCACCTTCTACCAAGACACTGTCAACCAGATGTGCCAGGACAAAATGGAGTCAGTGTGGCCACTTTACATGAACCTAGACATATGAACCTAAGAGGCTGATAACACTCAGTCTTGATGGGGAGTGAGGTAGGTTATGTGAATTTTAGACTAATAACTGCTCAAGTGACTAAGATGCTTGTATTCAGAGCTAAGCAGGGATCTGAGGCAAAATTTTAAAGTTCATATTTAGTATGTTGGAAAATTCATGAGTCCAAACTTTAATCAAAGTACATGGAATTGTTATAACACATGCTAAAAGACATATAAAGTGAAGGCAGAGATGGCAAGCTTTATCTTGCCTTCAGTTTCCCAGTAGGCACCTACAAACAGGCTTAACCCATTTGCACATAGCCAAAAACTGATCAAAATAGAAGCCCAGCCCATCCCCACCTGTTTGGGGTTTTGTTGTCGTTGTTGTTGTTTTGGTTTGTGTGCTTTTAAAGACAGTGTCTTAAGAGAAGTCAAGATGGCCGATCAGTGAGCAACAAAATACAAAGCCTCCCAGGAGAAACAACTCATACACCAGAATAAAACACCCTGGAGAGACCCAGACAAAGGGAGATGGATCCTCTTGACACAAGAAGAAATTAAAACATAAAAAAGCTCGTCAAATACTTCAGGACTACAGCTAAAAATTATGGGACACAGTGTTTTCGTGGTGACCCACCAGGTTTGCGCCAGCTTGAATCCACGCCAGCTGGCAGAGCCGCCCAAACTCATTCCTGCTGCTACTCACAGGAACCACAGCAGCGCTGAAGTCAGGGGTTGGTGAGCCCAACGGAGAGCAGAGCTGGTGAAGGGACCTTCATTAATCCACAGTCAGTGCTGGGAATGAGATCCCCCTCCCCAGGAAGGGCACGACCAAACAGGCGACATGTTGGAATCAGGCAGGAGGAGCCTGAACTGGGAGCGACAGTGACCAGTTGGTTGCTCCCTCCCCAGAGCAGATTCATTAGTGGGATTTGCTTGGACTGGGCTGTGTCCCTGCCCAGGACCCAATGAGCCATCCCAAATCAATTCCCTGCGCCTAGCACATACTAACCCGGTGAAGGCCCCTGAAGTTTGGCTGGCCTGGTGGGGAGGAGCAGGAATATGCAGCCACTGCTTACACCTCAGTGACAAGAGCAGGCAGGAGAGGGCGGAGGTCCCTCACCAGAGTGCTTCAGAGGAACCGTGGCCAACAGGGAAGGGGGCTAGGACCTGTACTGTAACCTGTGTGAAGGAAGCCAGGACCATGACAGGAGAGAGAGGCAGGAGGAGGCCCCCAGCCCAGAACCCTGAGAGCACTGATCCAGGAGAGGGAAAAACAAGGAAGACTAAGGGCAGCAAAAGCACAACATCAGACATGGCTTCATGGACATTAAGAGATATCTTTGGGATCTTGTAGATGAGCTCAAAACTGAAATATTAAATCAGGTAAAGCAGGATATGAGTAGAGTAATAAAAGAAATGCTCTCAGGAAGCATCTCTCAGGATAATACAGACAGTAGAAGGGAGGAACACAAAAAAGGGAGAGAAACATTTGATAAAGAATATAAAGAAAATATAGAATACATGAAGAAAATATAGAATACATGAAGCAGATTCAAAGAGACTACCAGGAAATTAAAAACTCCATTGAAAGCTGGCAAAACTCCTTAAAAGAAACTAAGGATAGACTATCAAAACTTGATGACAAGTTTGCAATGTGTGATCATGAAAGGAAAGATCTCTTAAAAACAACAAGGAAATATAGGAACAATACAAAGGCTAGAAGAAGACAAGAGAATCTACAATTTAAGAATGATAAACATGAACAAAGAAGCAGGAATACATACAGGCAAATTACAAAGGCTATTCATGGAAATAATTAAGGAAAACTTCCCAAGCATGGGAAAAGAAAATGACATTTGGTTATGTGAGGCATACAGAACTCCAGCCACCTACAACCAAAACAGATCTACACCCAGGCTGAGGCAGAAGGATCAATGCAAATTCAAGACCAGCCTGGGCTATAAAGTGATCCCAAGGCCAGCCTAAACTGCACTGTGAAATCCTGTCTCAAAAAGACAAAAAAAAAAATTCACCCATTTTTAACAAAAAATAGTAGTTCCATTTAATGTTCTATGTTAAGCTTTCTGCCTCTACTATACTGTACTGTTATCAATCTTTTCATCTGGATGTTTAACAACTAAAATATAGAGATAATCATAAATTCCTTTTAGATTCCTTTTACCGGGATCCACCAAATCTTTTCCAGAAAAAGGTTATATGATGCATATTGAGGCCATAATTAACTATACTCAACAGGCCTTAAATGACACTGCAGCTGATCTCTCTCCTAAATAAGAAGGTAAAATGAATAAAACAGGCCATCCTCCAAAATCAGATGGCATTAAACGTTCTAACAGCACAGGAGGTACTTCGGCAATTGTAAAAACTAAATGTGTATGTGACAAATTAATGACATGTCAGTTTCTAGAATTCCCTGGACCTTACCTTTATCGTCTTATGGGAAGCCATTATTAGAACTGTACTCATAATTATCCTGTTGATTCTGTTAATTTGGCCCCTGCATACTTGTCTCCTCTAGACTTAAAGCTGCACACCTACCTAAGATGAAAATGCCTGCTATCCACTGAGGGCCACTAGTTAAAAGCTCCGCAGAGTATTTCTGACTGCTGTTCAACAACTTCAACCCCCTTCAGCCTGAAGAAGTCAGATGGTCATCGCCCATTACCCCTCATGGCAGTTTGGGTTATTTCTTTAGAGAGAAAAATGATACAGGCAGCTGAGTCAGTTAAAAATATCATAGGCATTGATGATATAGACAATCCTATTGAAGATAATAAGAAACAACACAGTAATCATTGTAGATCACCTTGTACTGTGGTTTTATATGACTTTTTGTTTTCATGTTTTTTATAGGGATTTGTTTTGTTTTGTCTTGCTATGTTTTGTTTTTCCCTCTAATACAGAAAGGATAGAAATACATGTAGAGATTCAGGCATGCGTAGCTGTTTACACTCTCACTGTTTGAATATCTACTTTGTATGCTTTAATTTTGTAACTTGAACAAGTATTTCTAAGAGGATGATATGTAATTTATCAACTAGTGATTTCTTATTGTTTATCTTTTTTTTTTGAAATTCTGTATTATCTCTACCCTGTACATGCTTTTGTTTCTCTTTAAATAAAAAAAAATAGAAAATAAAGACAGGGTCTTGCTATGTTAGCCAGGCTGGCATCAAACTTTGAATCCTCTTGCCTCAGTCTCCCAAGTCCTGGGATTGTAGTCATGCACGTCATCACCTCTTGATAGTCATTTTAGGGTTCTTTTGCTTAGACATAATCATCATGCATCTTCACAAGGAGCATGTTTCTTTTGGGGGAATACTTAGCATATTCTGCTTGGGGGTTTTGAGTTTATTTTGCCAGTAGGTCATTGGCTGGATAAGCTGAGTTCCTCTGCATATATCCATTTTTGAAAAGCCATTTTCAAACAACGAATGGATTCTAAAAGTTTTCCTAAAAAACAAGTTTAGTACCGTGTTAATTAAGGAACATATGTCCAGATGTATCTAGGTCCTAACTGATTTCACAAGAAGAGCATTGTAGCTAGAGTGCTATGAAAAAGGATGAATGGGCGGGGGCTGCATCACACGTGGCCTCAGGGATCATAGTAAGGACTTTGGGATTTATTCTGAACCACTGGAATATTTTAAACTAGAGATTAATCAAATTTACATTTTAAAATGTGCTATATAGAGAATGGGATACTGCCAGGAGGCTATTGGAATAATCCAGATGACACATTATTTTGATGTTTGAACTAGAGAGCTGACAGTAAAGATGAAAAGAGAAGATAAATTTAAAATATATTTGAGGGGCTAGGCATGGTGGTCCATGCATATAAGCCCAGCACTTAGGAGGCTAAGACAGGAGGACTGCCACAAGTTCAAGGCCAGCCTGAACTACATAGTGAGGCCCTCCCTCAAAAAACAAATATAAAAGCTAAAAGATACATTTTGGGGATAGCATTGACAGGATTTCCTAAAGCATTAGATGAGAAAAAGGAAGATAAAAAATGAATTAAGGATAACTTCTGTTGTAGGCAGGGGTTGTACAGAGAACAATTAGAATCATGACATGGAATTTATAATATTGTTTTATGAGGGTAATCTAGAGTTAACACAAGAAACTACAGGAAACCTGCCCACAACACCAAAGATAGAGAATATTCAACCAAGGGCCTGAATGCCACAGCAATGTCCTGCATGAGTCCAGATGAAGACTCAGAGCTCATGACAATGCCTCCCACGAGTCCAGCTGGAAGTCTAGAGCCCACAAGAAGGACTCAGGCCAATCTCTTTTACGCATCCATGCTGGGAAGACCCAAAGGTCAGCAGTGGAAGCTAGAAAGTCTATGCCAGCAGGGTGAAGGAGCTGTGCTGGTAGGTTGAACGTTCTATGCTGGAGCCGAGAAGTCACACTGAAAGACCGGGACTGTCCTGAAAAGTACCACAGCCGTCCTCAGCAACACGGAAGCCCAGAGCTCCTCCGACATAAGCACAGTTGAGTACATGCCAGGAAGCCAGCGTGACGAGTTCATTCTGGAGATTAAGTGGCACATGTCTTCCCCTCTGAAGCCAGGAAGCAATGCTCGATGTGAGGACCAGAGCTTCTCTAGGAGAACCAACGGCTCAAACAGCAACATGTAGGAGAACCCACAGTGCCTCAACACCTCAACACTTCTCTTCTCCTCCACATCTCTATTTATGCTGGCAACTTTCCTCAGGTGGGACATCTACACTCAGCATCCTCCTGATTTAATTCAGCTAGCATTAAATTAATCACCAGTTTTTAATCCGTAACAACTTCTATGTGTCTGACTTAAAAAACTGGATGAGTGATTCTGCTGCCACTCAGTGAGTGAAATACTTGGGAATGAAGGTGACCAATTCAGAGTTCTTTACTATTTAGGTAAATTTGAGGGTCTTGTATCATACCAGAAAATAAGCCAAATACATAATTGAATGTTGTGGAGAGTTAGTTGTCCACCACAATTATTCTTTTTGTTGTCCTATGTACACCTGTAATGCATTCCTCATCCATTAAAGTGTGATATGTTCTGTGCTCTTCCCAATGGAAAGTGAGCAGAAGGGATGTGTGTGGTCTCCAGGCTTAGCACACAAAAACTTTCAACAGGTGCTCCCTGTGCTTGTTTTAATTGTGCCAGCCGAAAGCTGATGGTGACCAGATTTTGGAGAAGACAAGGCCTCAGGATTGAAGATTGCTACATGGAAAAGATCCCTGCCCACTCATCTTAAGTTCTCATTTAGAGCTCTTAGAGTTTTCTGGAGCAACAGAGAAATGAAAAATAAAAAAAGAAAAGAACAGGTTTATTGATTACATGGAAAGGAGCACACAACTCATGGCAGCTGGGCTGTCACCTTCGACTGGATATAAAGGGGTGGGGGGTATATGTGACCTTTGACCAGATGTGGTGCTTGGAGGGGGCATTTATGACACGTGAAGAGCTGATCAGGATTTTCTTCATGCACACAGGGAAAGGAAGGAGGAAGTTGTAATCAGGACAGAAAGAGGAAGTGGCCGACAGGATAAGCATTCCTGATTTGGCCTTCTACCATGTCAGACAACCACCATAACGTCCTGTAATTTATTCTATGGCAAAACTCTTTCATTCCCATCTTTCTATTGTTAGGAAAAGGATGAAGACTCTCTCATATGACTTCCTGCTGGAAGGGGATGGCGTGTTGGGGTTTAGGGGGTTTGACAGGATGACTGTTGATGGCCATGTAAAAGCTGGTAGTGTTTCAGCCAGGATGAGGAGTTTATCACTGGTGAGTGCTTGCATCCTAGATTGGAGAATTAAAAAGACAAGAGGCTATGAGGAGGCAGGCCACTATCATATTTAAAGGGCCTAGGAGAGGTAGAAGGAAAGGTGCCCTCGATCCAAGTGTGTCATTCCATCAGGGCCATGGAATGAGGAAGAATCTGAAAAATAAGTGTGGTGTTGGGAGGGGTGAAGTTACAGAAAGCAATTATAGCCCCATCTTAAAGAGTAAAAGTAAAGAGTGTAGGAAGAACTTGTTCTTGGTCCAGGGGTTGAGATGAAAAGGATGGGAAGCATGAAAAAGATAAAGCCTGACAGTCGAATCATGTTTGGGAAATTATAGAGTAGGGATAGGGAGGGCTGTGGCTGTGTCACTACAAGAGATGAGAGCCCAGCCCCACAGGGGTCTCACGTTTAAACAG
>PVLA01014023.1:0-33175 GCA_004027455.1 Hydrochoerus hydrochaeris
GTGTAACAAAGGTGAAAAAAGTTAATTAACACATATTGTTTAAGATTATCCCTGCCTGGCCCTAAGCCTGGGACGCTTCCTGCTTGGGGTTTAAGTTACTGCCAAAAGTTAGCAAATATATACTCCAGCTTCTAAAAAATAAAGTAGATTCAGATTCACTCACAGACTGGTGTGCAGTGTCTTCTGTCTCTCACTCGCCAACTCCCTGACCACCTTTGGGACCCCTGAGCCCTGCCGCAGCTGGACTCCGGCAAGACAGTGTTCTTAGAAAGAGCATAAAATTGACTGAGGTTGGGTCTTGTCCCTGCCTTCTGGCTGTATGTAGGACAGCAAAAGAAAAGCAACTGTCAGAAGTTAGATGGTGAATTTACCATGCATGCCTTAACACAGCATACTTTAAGGCAACTGGATGAAGTTAGTTTAGCAGAAGGGTGTTTGATGCTGGAGTGAAAGGTGAGGAGACAAATACTAATATTAGTGATGAAAATCAGAGACAGACTCTCCCATAATGGATTTTATAGTCTAGGAGGGAATCATACTAAATAGAAACAAATAAAATAATTTGGGCTTATGATTAGATATATGTAAGCAACAGAGCAGGAACAAGGATAACAAATAATGGGAAGCCTACATAGACTGAGCAGCCAACCATAGCTTGCCTGATGTGATGGTATTTAAACAGGACTAAAAGATGAGGAGTTATTGATATAAAGAGATAGCAATGTTGTGTATGAGAAGAGAATTGAGGTTAAAATGAGCTTGGAGCAAAGGAAGCTAATGTAGTTGGAAAGATGTGGACAAGAAGACCGGAGAAGCATCTAGTATATTGGTACATTCCTATAATCATAGTTATGTGAGAGGCTGAGGCAAGAGGATCACTAGTTTAAGGCCAATCCAGGTAATTTAGCAGGAACCTTCTCCCAAAATAAAATAACTTTTGAAGGGCTGGGGATATAGTTCAGTGGTAGAGTACTTGCCTAGCATGCACAAGGCCCTGGGCTCCATCCCTATACTTTAAACAGACTAGAGCCAGGTGTAGTTGTGTATGCCTGTAATCCCATGGGAGGCTGAGGCAGGAGTATTGCCTTGAGTTCAGGAATAGCCTTGGCTACACAGTGAGTTCAAGGGCAACCTATGGACCCTGGTGCTAAGTCAAGGTCTGTAAGAGAAATTTTCTCTTATTAACAGTGCATGGTCTACACTGCTCTATGCTGCTCATCTCCTCCCAATATTCTGGGAATTGAGCCATTATAGTTAAAGCTGCCTAGATTAAATTCAGACAGGGATTAAACTCACTAGAAAACCTGGGTTGCGAGGTAGAAACAGCCCCATTCCATGTTTAAGGAATTTATGGAATGTATCTTCCCTGGGCATCTGCTGCCCATATTAGGAAGCACCCTTCACCGCCCAACTCTAGACCACCCTATAGACGCCCCCTCCAATGAATGTAGGAAGCCATTCAAACTAACCAATGCCTTCTGCTTCTGTAACCGCGCTTGCCAAAGCCCTGCCTTCCTTTGTTCGGTAGTTTTAAAAGCCATGCTCCAGCATACCTCGTGGCTCTCTGTTCTTGCGTGTTCATTGAGCCCCACGCATGCTTGGACAATAAAACCCCTTGCCTATTGCATGAGATGGTGTCTGTTGACTTCTTCCTACACGCGGCGGGCGTCTCGACCCTTTCAGGTCTTCTTTTTTATTTATTTATTTATTTATTTTGGTGCTGGGAATTGAACTCATGACTTCAGGCTTGCCAGGCAGGCTCTGTGCTACTAAACTATATCCCCAGCCCTCAAGTTCCTCTTTGTGTTTGGTTTTATTGTCTTATTGTTGTTGTTGTTTTGTTGTTTTGAGACAGGATCTCTCAATATCATTCAGCCTGGGCTCAAATTTGAGGCAATCGTTTGATCCCTGGTACCAAAAAAAAATTTTTTTGAGGCAATCCTTCTGCCTCAGCCTCCTTGTCTCAGCTCACAGATGTGTACCACCATGCCCATCTAACACAATTTCAATTTTTAAACATACTTATGGTGGCTGAGTAAAGAATAGTGGTGGCATATACCACCACACCTGACTCTAGTTTTTTAAAGTATGAAGAATGGATTGCAGGAAGCAAATGTGGTGGTGTGGAGATTGGTGAGGAGGTGGCTGCATTAATGGAGTGAAAAAAGATGGTGACTTGGTACAGGGTAGTGGCAAGAAGGAAACAAGTTGATGACTCAAGAGATATTTTGGAAATACAATACAGAGGCAGGAGATTAAGGCATGGCCAACTCCCTGCACAAGTAGGCATGACCTGTCAATCATGAAAATCCAGGATGCATGCTCTGAAAAGTTTCCTGGTCCTTGTTCTTAGGACAAACCAATCAAAAAGTGCTACGTTTGGGGATTTAGCTCAGTGGCTTAAGTGCCTGCCTGGCAAGCATGAGGTCGTGAGTTTGATCCCTGGTACCAAAAAAAAAAAAGTGCTACCTTCAATTTTTCTGGCTTAGAATCATGCAGGTTTTTGAGAAGATGACTTAGATCTGATACTGATCTGAAGAATGAGGGATGCAAAAGACATCAGCCAGTAGTTAACTTCCCAACTACTGTGAGCTCTCAGTAGCCCATCTTCACTTTGCAGGGAAAACTTCTTTTCCTACCTTTAATTGGCCCACTCTCACTCTTCAGAGCATACTTTTTTCTTACCTCTAACAAATATAAAACCTTGTTACCTTTTTTGTGTGTCTTGTTCAATTCTTTGTACAGGACATCAAGAACCTGGAAAGAGTCTACTGAATCCCAGAACCCAGAATCATCAATAAGTTGTTTTCTAAAACCCCCTATATCTTGTCACTGGCTCCCAGACCCTGTATCTTGTAAAGGTCTGATAGATAGTTCTCTGAGAATTTCCTTTATAATAATTTGGAAGACAGGAATTTGGAGCAACCATTTCAGACTGATAAGTATACAAAATTTTTAAACACAAGTGGAGGCTTCCTCCCCACCCTCAAACCCAGCACCAGCCACTACTAAGAATGACACAAATAACTAGCTAAATGAGGAAATTTATAACATTCCAATTGTTGCAAAGCTATTCTGTTGGGAAAACAGGATTGAGGTGAAAAGTAGGCCTAAAACCTATATATGTATTTTTTTAACCCTTAAAAGGCAAAAGAACCTAGCCAAATTTGAGAAAGAAAAAAAACATTTGAGAAAGACTGATCAAAATGTATAAGAATACACCTGGTATTAGCTTGCCTTCAGATATGAACCTACCACTCTGACAAAACAAATTGATAAAATTTACAACTAACGGAATTATTCAAAGCGAAATCAAACAGACTTGCAAGGTATGGCCTGGATGAAAAGGAAAGAGTTTGAGAAAAGCAGCAAAAGAAACAAGCTGGGGATGGTGATCTACCTGTGACACAGTCATAACACAGACCCTCATAAGAGGGGACAGCAGAGCCCTGGGGCCTTAGCTTGCCACTCATTAAAAGCATGACTTGTGTTTTCTTGTGACTTGGAAGTCATTTTTGACTCTTCACTTGGGTGTGCAGGTAATTGAAAGCAGAATAAAGATTACCCTTTGTTTTCTGTCCTTCGTTATTTTAAAACTTGAGTCAAATCCCTTCTCATACCCTCCCATATTTGTGTGTTAATCACTTAACACACAAATAAAAGCTGCCAAAAGGAGGATGATTATCCCTGAGGTTACATGATCTCATCCCCTTTCAGGACTAAGAACACCTCTCGCACCCCCAGGACCTTGGGATCTCCATACCTAACCTGCAGCACAGTGTGGCAGGCCTCCATGGAAGAACATCAGTGCACCAAGCAATGTCCAGCCAGTGCCCACCAGGATGGCCACAGTGGTTGTTTATTCATGGCAACTGTTCTGACTGGTTGTTGTATCTGGTCTCACTGGTCAAGTGGTTACATCACTAGTCACTGAATATTTAGAGTATCCGTCATTATTATGGTTAGAAGATGAAAACAATCTATTTTTTAACCCATTTTTAATCCATGAATTCTGATTTGGGAAGGAGGGAAGAGAAAGCAGACTAGAGTGTGGGAAAAGAGTCTTAGGCACCAAGAAAATGAATAATGTGAACTTATGTGAGAATAGAAAGAGACACTGTAGCCTGTGGAGAAGACAGTAGAGTCTGGAGCTCCTGAGACAGAGAACTCTGTCCTACTTTCTGCAAGGCAGTAGAAAATAACTATGGCCTGTGTCTCTGCAGTTATTGTCCATTGTGGTCTTACAGAGATGCTTATGTTATCCTTAGTTTGATACAGAAGTAGCAGGTAAACCAGCCTCAGACTGATGGAAAAAGTAGTGAATCTTTCTCAACAGGGTGTGGCATCTGGTTGGCCAATATTCAAGAATCATGTCAGGCATAGTGGTATGTACTTGTAATCTCACCATTTCGGAGGCTGAGGCAGGAGGATTGCAGCAAATTCAAGGCCATCTTGAAGTATATGAGACCCTATCTCAAAAAAAAACCTAAATAAATAAAATATTCATATCTCTTTCTTGTGCCCACTCAAGCACCTTGACACTATCTGCAATTCTGGAACTATGACACAATTTTGAGGGGAGTAGCTGGGAGGAGAGGCTTTGGCAAGGACTTGGATTAAGTGTCTCATTATCCCAGTAAGATGACCTAAAATAGAAATCAATTTGGTCTGAAAATAAAAGGATTTTTCTTGTAAAAAAAAAAAAAAAGACCGAGGACACCAAAATAAGAGGTTTATAGGGACATCTAATTATGCCCAGAACTCTAGCCATTGTCCTAAACCAGTGATCCCTGGAATTGGAGGATAAGTATAGCTCCACATGACTGGAACCACCAGGAAGAGAGATAATCATTTCATGAGACTGGGACTGCCACTCAAGCTGTGAGGATTCCAGCACTACAAAATCAATACTGAGATAATGATCAACTGGACCTTAGCTAAACCTAAAAGCTGGCCTCCTGCTTTTGCAGTGGGCCAGTCTCATCCCCTCATCACCAGGTGCCCTCACCAACTGCTCAAGCAGGTGTCCTTTCCCATTTTTCTTGCTCTCCTTTGTTGAGGCCTGTCCTGATCTTTGTCAGCTCCTCAAGCTAAAGTCCCTTTGCATTCCCCCCTCCCTTTTCTGTATGGTACATGGGGCAGAACCCAGGGCCTTCTCACTGAGCTACATTCTCAGGCTGGCCTCAAATTTATGACCTTCCTGTCTCAGCCTCCCAGAGTGCTAAGATTACATGTATATGCCAATATGCCCAGCTCTTATCTTCTAACTAAAGCTTTTTCTTGTAATCAATTAAAAATGGATCAAAGATCTCAGTTTAAGACCCCAAACTTTGAAACTCCTAAAAGAAAACATAAGGAAAACAATTGAAGTCATAGGCATAGGCAAAGACTTCCTGAATAAGACTCCAATACCACAGGAAATAATTTAAGAATTAACAGATGAGAGTATACCAAATTAAAAAGCTTCTGTGCAACAAAGGAAACAATTAACAAAGGTAAGAGACAGCCTACTGGGTCAGGCATTGAGCTCAGTGGCTCAGACACTTGCCTGGTAAGCACAAGGTCATGAGTTTGAACCCCAAAAAAAAAAAAAAAAAAAAAAAAAAAAAAAAAGCAAAAAATCCTACAGCAAAAGACAGCCTACAAGGTGGGAGAAAATCTTTGCTAGCTACTCTTTTGACTGAATATTGACATACAGAATATACAAAGAACTCAACTTACCAAGAATACAACTTAATCAATAAATGGGTAAATGAATTGAATAAATACATCTCAAAAGAAAGCACAAATGGCCAGTAAGTATATTTTAAAATGTTGAATATCTTTAACCATCAAGGAAATGCAAGTCAAAACTACATTGAGTTTCTATCTCAAGCCAATCAGAATGTCTATTATCAAGAATTAAAAAATAAAAACAAATCAGACATCGTTATGGATTAAAAACTGTGGTCAACTTAATTCCAGCGGAATTAAATCAGCATGGCGCACAGGAACTATCGCAAAGAATCAACAACTGGGATCTCACCCTACTGAAAAGCTTTTGCACAGCAAGAGAAACCACCAACAGAGTGAAGAGACAACCCACAATGTGGGAGAAAATGTTTGCCAGCTGTTCCTCAAACAAAGGATTACTATCGAGAACATATAAAGAACTCAAGAAATCAGTTCTCCCAGATTTAAAGACCCAATCAAAAAATGGGCATCTGAGATGAATACAAACTTCTCAAATGAAAAAATACAAACAGCAAATAAATACATGAAAAAATGTTGAACCTCACTGGTCATTCAAGAGATGCAAATAGCCAGGGATTTAGCTCAGTGGCTGGCCTTAGCTAAGTGCTGGCCTGGCAAACCCTAGGTCGTGAGTTCAATCCCCAGTTTAAAAAAAAAAAAAAAGATGCAAATTAAAACAACAAAGATTCCAACTCACCCCAGAAAAAATGGCTATTATCAAGAAATCAGAGAACCAGGCAGCCAGCATCTCCAAGATCTGCAATATAACAAATATGGGGGATTTCCTTCTACCATCTCTTTGAAGGCAAATGTTGTTATCACTGTTTTGCTTTGTTTGATTAATTGTATCGCTCTATTCAATACTCTTTTTTTTTGTTTGATTTTGCTATACCTGATTGAAAGGACAACTATTGTGAAGATAATGAGGTATACTATGGTACCTATTACTGTTATCCCAGTAACCTGCTGTGAAGTTCTGAACCAATTTCACTACATTGTCTTGATTGGCTTTATTCTGTCTTCTTCTGTTGTATTTTACTACCTTCAAAAAACAAAAAAAGAAATCAAGCAATAACAAATGCTGGAGGGACTGTGGGGTAAAAGGACCTCTTTTCCACTGCTAGTGGGAATGAAGATTGGTGCGGCCACTGTAGAAATCAGTGTGGTGATTCCTCAAAAAAGCAAGATTGAAGGTCTCATTTAACCCAGGTATTCCCCTTCTGAGTATCTTCCCAAAAGAATTAAAAACATCATACCACAGTGATATATGTGCACTCATGTTTATAGCAGCATAGTTTATAGTTACCAGATCTTTGGAAGAAACCTAAATGCTCATCAACTGAGGAATGGATAAAAAATATGTGGTATTTTTATGCATTGTAATACTACTCAGCCATAAAGAATGATAAACTGGACACTTTTATAGATAAATGGATGCACCTTAAGAACATATTTATTAGTGAATTAAATAAACCATATGTGTAAACATCATATTATTTCATTAGTGTGACAAGCTGAAAGAAAAACACATGTATATGTGTATGTTTTATGTATATAAAAATAGTGAAGTTAGTTATACTACTGATCTCTCTGAGTTTGCTGAAGAGAAAGATTTGTACTGGTATTGTTTGGACAACTGGACGCAGATGTCTTGTGCTCTGAGTGAATGATTTGGGGATGACAATGTGCAATGTATGAATCACTGTTATCCCAATTGATATGCTTTAAAATTTTGTTGTAGTTTTTTTCCTCTTTTTCTTTCTTTTCTTTGTTTTTATCTATGAATAAAATGGATTTGAAAACAACAAAGTGAGCTCAAGACCAGTCCAAACTGCATGGTGAGATCCTGTCTCAAAAAGACAAAAATAAATAAATAAATAAAAATGTAAATCATAACAACTGAGGTCAACAAGATATAGAAGATGGTAGCATGTAGGGAAAGAAGATTGAAGTCATCCTTGAAACTGAAAAGCTAGAAAGGGCCTCATCTAGCCCATTGCATAAATTGAGAAACTGAAGCCCAAAGAGATGCAGTGCCAGCCCCAGGATTACACAGCAAGTCAGTGGTAGCATTGGGCCCAGAAACCAGGGTCCTCACCATTGGCTTTTCATACTAATAGCCTCCTGAACTTGGACTGGGGAACTCTGATGAGGCCCCCTGGGAGATCTACAACCAGTGCTCCTCAACCTCCACTCAAGTGTTGTTGTAACAGAAAATGGCCACCCCCAGCCATTATACTTCAGTTTCTTAGTTGCCCAGGTAATAGTTCCTGTTCCAGTTGCAATTGCTCCTATCTCCTACAAACAGCTGGTCACTGTGATGGATAGCTGGTTGCTATAATGCATATTGTAACAACCAATCAAAGACAACCAAGTACTCTGCCTCTGTTCTTCCCCTTTGCAACCAGTCTCTTAAATACTTCCTTCCCTAGGCCTTCAGGGCTTGACAGTTTGGGAATGATCCCCATCAGTGCCCACTGACGCAGAATAAATCTGCTCCTAAATCCTGGGTTATTTTGGTGTTTCTGCTTTCAGTAGCATTGTGAGGGGTGACAGGAACCAAGGGTCTGGATTTGCAAGATGTCCTGAAGACAGGTCTCAGAAACCCAGTTCCTCATGGTCTACCCATTTCCTTCTTTTCCTTACCCACAATTGCAAAAGCTAAGATATAAAAGACAAGATATAAAATAGGCCTAAAACTCAAAGGTTATAGATTGGCTTTCTGCCCGCCAACCTCCTCTCTGGGAACCATTCTCCATCCCCAGAAGCCGCAGTTGTGTATCCAGACCCCTCCTATCCTTGCTCCAAATGTACACATACTTCCTTGCACTGGGAAAGGAGGTATCAATGGTGGGATTTGCTTATTGCTTCCTAGTAGCGGTTCCACCTTTTTCCTTTCCTAATTCAACTGTGTGATTGAATGGGATTGACCTAAGCCTCATTCCAGGAATGGGCTCTAAATGAGTTAAATGAATCAATACATGCCAAACCATAGTTGTCATGACTGGTTGAAGGATGAACATATGACCCAAATCATCCATCTGTTGGCCAGTCAGAGCCAGCAAACTCAATTCTGGAATTTTGGATTGATCCATTCGCAAAATGGGTTTATTTTTTTCTGCTAGGTTTAATCTTGGAAGTGTCCAGACTTAGCAGCAGCTGGCAACCATTTATCAAGCTCCTAAATTCAAGATAAAGCAAAATCAAGGTTTGATTTATTCTACTAGAAAGGTACAATGAGTCACCTTTATATTCAAATAGTTACTTGCACTGTAAGAATTAACCAGCTTTCTTTGTTCCTGTTCCCCCCCCCAAATACGGGGGTGACCCTGACCCAAACAAAAAAAAAAAAAAGAGGAACAACTGCAACATGAGCAGAGAATACGCTGGTGCTAAAAATCCAGCTCTTTTGCTGACTCCACCCTACAGCTAATAAGTTTCATGCTCTGCAGCTTTATCCTGAGTAGGGTGGAGCAGGAAACTCCAGGCCTCATGAGAACCTGGGAAGCCACAGAATCATCCCATGTCAGCTTCCTGGGCCAGAGGGGAGGCAAGTGGGAGATGGCCTTTGCGGCTTGTATCTGCTCACATTTTGGGAGGGAAACAAGGCATTCTGCCAATATTCTGATAAGCTTTTTGAATTCTTAGCCTTTCAAAGCACCTAGATTTATCAGGGTTCTCAGTTCTAACCCCTAACTTTATTTGAGTTCAAGACTTCATCTCTCCAACTATATGTTAAAACCAAGTTGTTGTATGTTCAGTCACGCATTTAAAAAGATATTTGTTGTTTTTTATTTCCTGTATTTTCATGTGTTATGTAGCAGGAAGTTCCAAATATTTTCATAAGAGGAAGTCCAACCCAGTACTTAGCAGATTCAAATGTCATTGTCTACCTCTCTTTTCCACAGAGACTGAGGTTGACTCATCTCTGGGACAAGACACTGGGCCCAAGACCAGATCCAGAGTAAGTATTCAATGCCTTTGTTGATACAAAAATCTCCACTTCAGTACTTACAGTGATAAAGAGCTCATCCTCCCTTGGTGGCCATTTTGCTTTAGAAAGGATTGCATTACCTGAGTGACCATCTGGCTTTTGGGGCAGCCTGTCCTTCATTTGTGTGCATCTTTACGATTCACACCTTGTCCACCCAGATCCTGCAGTGAGGGGTTTAGTGCTTGGATGATGCCCAGTGACAAATGAGACTTTGAGCATTGACTCAGAAAGAAGCACATGTAGTTCAGACTGAACTTGAACTCTTTGTGTAGCTCAGGCTGGCCTTGCCCTCATGGCAATCCTTTTGCTTCAGCCTCCTGAGTGCTGGGACTATAGGCATGTACCACCACACTTGGCCTAGGAGAGTGATTTTGCAGTGTCTGTTAAATTTGAAACGTGTATACCTACCAAATCTCACAATTCACTTACCTGAACCTGTTCTATACAAAGACAGTCACTGGGCTGGGGATTTAACTCAGTGGTTTAAGTGCCTGCCTGGCAAGCGCAAGGTCATGAGTTCAATCTCCAGTACCAAAAACAAAACAAAACAAAACACAAAGACAGTCACTATAGCATTGTTTGTGCCAGCAAAACATTGAAAGAACCCCATTGCCTATCACTCAGTGATTAACTAAACAAACTATGACAACACAGTAGAAAACTGTGGGGGTGGCTTTTGTTTGTTTTACTTTCATTTTCAAAAAATGAGGTAAATCTATGAGTATTGGCACAGATGAAATGCCAAGCATTATTGCATGAAAAATTCAAGTTTGTAGAACAAAGTATGTAACATAATGTATTTATGTAAAAACAAAGAATCCCATAAATTGGTACATCATGGAAGTTGTTTGGTAGCATCTTTAACTTTTAAAATGTTACTTAAACTTTTTAAATAACTCAACTAATACCCACTAATAGATATTTATCTTACAAATAAATCTGTAATGATGGCACAAATATGAATCATAGTGTTTACAATAGCATAGTATTAGAGACAATCTTTCCACAAACATGATGCATTCACGTGGTGGGATATTATATGTGGAAAATAAAATGAGGCTGCACTGCATATAGATAAGGAAGAGCCACATCTGGCGGAACTCCGTCTTTATAATTAAATTTTTTAAAATGTAGTAGAATGTGATGGCACACACCTGTAATCCCAGCACTCTGGGAGACTGAGACAATGAGGATCACAAGTTGTTTTTTTTTTTTTTTAAATTGGTACCAGGGATCGAACTCACAACCATGTGCTTGCAAGGGAGGTGCTTATGTCACTGAGCTAAATCCCCAGCCCTGAGGGTCACAAGTTTGAACCCAGTTTGTGCAATTTAGTGGCTTAGCCCAATCCTATTTTTAAAAAAAATTAAAAGAAATGCAGAGGTAGCTCAGTGTGAACACCATGGGTTCAGTCCCCAGTGCTAAAAATATTTTATGTATGTATGTATGTATGTATGTATGTATGTATTTATTTATTTTAGGACTGGGGATCAGACTCATGACCTTGCACTTGCCAGGCAGGGGCTCACGCCACTAAGCTAAAACCCCAGCCCCTGAAAAATATTTTTAAATTATAAATTCAGCTCAGAGGTTTAGCTCAGCAGCACAAGTGCCTGCTTGGCAAGTGCAAGGTCATGAATTTGATCCCCTGTACCAGAAAGAAAGGAAGAAAGAAAGAAAGAAAGAAAGAAAGAAAGAAAGAAAGAAAGAAAGAAGAAAGAAAGAATAATTATTACTAGAAGCAATGGAGCAAGGCATGGTGATGCATGCCTGTAATCTCAGTACTTGAGAGGCTGAGGTAGGGAGATTGTTGTGAGTTCAAGGCCAGTCTGGAATATATAGTGAGAGCTGTCTCAAAAATAAATAAATAAATAAATAAAACCTACAAGCAAAATAATCCCTACAAAACAAATACTTCAATATACGCAGGTACCTCAGTTCATGAACTAAATTCTTTCCACAGTTCTGGTCACAAACCAAATTGGTTGTGAACTGAATCAAATTTCCCCATAAGGTAAACATTGAGCTAGGCATGGTGGTGCACACCTGTAATCCCAGGATTTGGAAGGCTGAGGCAGAAGATTGCTGTGAGTTCAAATTCAGCCTTGGCTACATAGGGAGATGCTATCTCAAAACAAAACAAAACAAAACAAAACATAAATCTTGAACCTAATCATTGAATTTGATTTAGTTTGTGACCAGTTCAGTTTGATATATATCAGTTCACAAACCTGATTCTGGTTATAGAAAAAGGAATAAAGATGCAAAAAGAATATCCCAAACCTGTTGACAATAGCAGAATTTCTCTGAGATTGGATAAGAATTGGTAAGAGTAACATTGACTTAAAGTAATTGTTTGAATTTGCTTGGATTTTATATAATATTCATGTAAATTGTTTCATTTTTTTTTAATTTCTTTTTTTTTTTAAATAGACTTCAAACCAGGCATAGTGACGCACGACTATAATCCCAACAATTAGGAGACTGAGGCAAGAGGATCACTATGAGTTGAGGTCAGCTGGATTACACAGTCAGTTCAAGGACACTCTGGACTACATAGGAAGAACCCCCTAAAAAAATTGTATGCATATTATCAGATCATAGAACAATGAAACTAGAAATCAATAACAAAAGAAACCACAAAAATTATGCTCACACATGGAGATTAAATAATATACTCTTGAAGATCAAGAAGTCACAGAATAAATCAAGGAAGAAATTAGAGAGGCCCTGGTACCAATAATGCTGGTACAACATGCCAGAAATTGTCATATAGAAAGAAGATCCAAAAGAGAAGTTTATAGCTATGAATGCACACATCAAAAAAACCAAGTGAGCCCAAATAAATATGATTACATTTCACAGTCCTAGAAAAACAAGAAAAAATAAGAAACATCCAAATCCAAAGCTAGCATTGTACAAGGAAGGAAATTATAAAGATCAGAGCAGAAATTAATGAAATTAGGACTAAAAAGTGTATACAAAATCAATAAATTGAAGATCTGGTTCTTTGAAAGAGTAAGTAGCCTGGTATAGTGGCACACATCTGTAATCCCCATACTCAGGAGGTTGAGGCAGGAGGATCACTGTGAGTTTGAGGCCAGCTGGGCTACATAACCAAGTTAAAGGCCAGTCTACACTACATAATGAGAACCTGTCTCAAAAAAAAAAATTTAAAAAGAATAAATAAAATAGACTAATCCTTAGCTAATCTTACCCAAAAAGGAGGAAAAAAATCTATGTTAATGCAATTAGAAATGAAAAAGGCAAAACCACAATTAATATCACAGAAATCCAAATTACTAGCAAGCTACTTCAAAAACCTGTACTCCTGTAAATCAGAGAATCTAAAAGAAATGAATAGATTCAAAGATACATACAAATTACCAAAACTGAACCACAAAGATATAAAAACCTCACAATAACCCAATAACAAGCAACAAAATTGAGGCAGTGATTTAAAAAACCTACCAATCAAGGAAATCTCAGGACCCAATGGATTCATCACTGAACTTCAGGGAAGGTATAATGCTAGTACTCCTCAAACTCCTTAATAAAATTGAAAGGGAAGGAGTACTTCCAAAGTCATTCTTGGAAGCTGGTATTATCCTGATTCCAAAACCAGATAAAGGTTCAACTAAAGAAAACTAGAGGCCAATCTCTTTAATGAATCTCTAGATGAAAAAAATCAACAACAAGGTTCTGGCAAATAGAATGCAAGAATTCATTAAAAAGATCATACACCATGACCATTAATGGTCATCCCAGGGATGCAAGAATGGTTCAACATACACAAATCAACAACTGTAATACTCTGCACAAAGAGAAGCAAGGACAAAAATAATATTGTTTTCTCAATAGATGCAGAATAAGCCTTTGACAAAATAATTTCCATTTGTGATAAATACTCTCAAGAAAGAAAGTATAGAAAGAACTTGTCTCAGGCTGGGGATATAGCTCACTGGCACAGTGCCTGTTCGGTAAGTGTGAGGTCCTGAGTTCAATTCCAGGTACAGGAAAAAAAGAAGAAAGAAAAAACTTGTCTCAATCAGATAAAAGCTATTTATGACAAACCTACTACTGACATCATATTAAATGGGCAAAAGCTGAGAGCTTTCCTTTTTAAAATCAGGAATAAGAGAAGGGTATACACTATATTCACTCCTTTTCAATATCGAACTCAATACTTTAGCCAGAGCAATCAGGCAAGAGAAAGAAATAAAGAGGATGTATTAGGAAAGCAAAAAGTCAAGTCATCCTTATTTGTAGATGACCTGATCCTCTATACAGAAAATCCAAAAATTCCACTAAAAGATTCTAAAAATTAATAACCAAATTTATCCACATAGCAGGACACAAAATTGACACACAAAATCAATACTGTTCCTGTACACTAATAAAGAACTCTCTAAGAAATTAGGAAAACCATAAAATTCACAACAGCATCAAGAAAGGTTAAATGCTTAGGAATTAACCTAACCAAGGAAATGAAAGACTTCTACAAGAAAAATTACAGTACTTTGAAGAAAGAGATTGAAGAGACATCAGAGAATGGAAAGATATTCTCTGTTCCTGGATAAGCACAAGCAATTCTGTCAAAATGAACATACTTTCAAAGCTGACAGATTTAATGCAATTCCAACAGCTGATAGATAGGCTGTTGGCCTAGAGAAAATAATCCAAAAATTCATATGAATCAGAAAAGATCTAGAATAGAAAAAAAAATCAGGCAACCAGGCAAAGCGGAAGGCATTATTCTTTCAGATTTCAAATTATATTACAAAGCTACAGTGATAAAAACAGCACAGTACTTACATAAAAACAGATATGTGGATCAACAGCACAGAATAGAGGATGCAGAGACAAACTTAGTGACATTCAGGTACCTGATCTTTGACAAAAGGAACAAAAAAATGCTGGAAAAAACAGCTTCTTTAGCAAATGGTGCTGGGAAAACTTGCTGTACACAAGCAGAAGATTAAATCTAGACTTCTAATTGTGTACTCAACTAAAATCAAAATGGATCACAGATTTAAATTTTCTTTCTTCCTTTCTTCCTTCCTTCCTTCCTTCCTTCCTTCCTTCCTTCCTTCCTTCCTTCCTTTCTTTTTTTTGGTACCCGAGATTGAACTCATAACCTCATGCTTGCCAGGCAGGTGCTTATGCCACTGAGCTAAATCCCCAGCCCAAGATTTAAATATTAAAACAGAAACAATGTGCTGAAAGATAAAGTAGGTAAGACTCTTGAGGACATAGGCACAGGCAAGGACTTTTTGAATGGAAACCTAGTTGTGCAAAAAATAATGTCAAGAATCAGCAGATGGAATCATATCAAATTAAAAAGCCTCTACATGGGGCTGGGGATTTAGCTCAGTGGCATAAGTGCCTGCCTGGCAAGTGCAAGGTCATGAATTCGATCCCCAGTACTGGAAAAAAAAAAAAAAGCCTCTACATGAGCCAGATGTGGTGGCACACACCTGTAATCCCAGAATTTGGGAGGCTGAGCCAAGAGGATTGCCATGAGTTTGAGTCCCTAGGCTACATAGGGAGTCCAAGGCTAGCCTGGACTGTCTAAAAAAAAAAAGGCAAAAACAAAAACAAAAAAACAACAGCAAAGAAACAACCAACAGAGTGAAGAGACAATCTATAGAATGGGAAAATATTTTGCCAGCTAATCCTTAGAATGGGAAAATTTTTTGCCAGCTAATCCTTAGACAGAGGACTAATATCTAGAATATATAAAGAACTAAAAAATATTAGACACTCCCAAAAAAGACTCAGTAAAAAAATGGGCAACTTAAGTGAATAGACACTTCTCAGAAAAAGAAGTACAAATTGCCAATAAATACATGAAACAATATTAAACATTACTAGCCACTAGAGAAATGCTAACTAACATAATACTGAAATTTCATCATACTCCAGAAAGAATGACTATCTCAAGAAATCAAGTAATAACAAATGCTGATGTGGCAGCAGGGGGTGAGGGGGGAAGCAACCTTTCTACACTGTTGGTGGGAATGTGAACTAGTACAACCACTGAGGAGATCGGTATGGAGATTCCTCAAAAACTAACAATAGAGGGGGCCAGGGATTTAGCTCAGTGGCATAAGCGCCTGCCTGGCAAGTGCGAGGTCGTGAGTTCAATCCCTGGTACTGCAAACAAACAAACAAACAACAACAACAAAAAAAAAACCTAACTAGAAGTATCATTTGACCTCACAGTTCCCCTTCTAGGTGTCATCCCCAAAAAGTTAAAGACATCATATTACAGTGATACATGAATTCCTACATTTACAGCAGCACAATTAGGTATAGCTAAATCTTGGTAGCAAGCTATATGTTCATCAACAGATGAATTGACAAGGAAAATGTGATATTTATACACAATAGAGTACTATTCTGCTATAAAGAATAAATTCAAGTGATTTGAAGGAAAGTGGATGCACCTTGAGATCATAATTTTAAATGAAATAAATCAGACACACAAGCTCAAATACTGCATGGTTTTTCTTATATGAGAAATCCAAAGTATTAATAAATTAAAGAGCAAAATAAAAATAGATAACAGGAAACAGGGAGACCTTTTCCAAATGAGAAGGGACCAAGAGATGGAGGGAAGGAGGAGAGAAGGGAGAAGGGACATAAAGAGAATTAAGATATGTTATGTGCATGAACCAACTCCCCATGATGAATGTAATCATTATGTTTGTAAACATGTACAAATAAAATTTAAAAAAAAACAGACTTCAGGTGAATATAAAACAATCACCCTGAGCAAAAGATTGAAGCCCACTCTCCTTCCTTTGGGAGAAGCATTCACACTGTGCCCTTCAACCTACCTGCCCCCCTCAGCAAGTACCTGGATTACTCTGTGTTCTAAACTGCCTCTCCTTAAGCACCTGCCTGGGAAGCACAAGGTCCTGAGTTCAATTCCTGGTTCCCCCCAAAAACATTAAAAATAAAATAAAATTAAATTAAATTAAATAGCCTCTCCTTCCACCTCCACCCACTTGGCTCCTTGTCACACTGTTCTGGGCTGAGAACGACAGCCAACTGAGTATAGAACTGTATTTCCATATGGACCACCCAGGAAGGGTTTTCAGAAACAACCCAGGGAAAGTGAAAAAGTTGAGATGAGCATGATAGCACATGCCTGTAATTTCAGCACTCTGAGAGACTGAGGCAGGAGGATTGCAAGTTCAAGCCCAGTCGGGACAATTTAGCAACCCAGGGGTTGAAGAAGTGGCTCTGAGTAAGGACCCTAGATTCAATCCCCAGTGTCACCCCCTCCCCCAAAAAAGGAACATTTGGTCTGATCTGTATGTTTTTTCTCTTTGATTCCCCACAACATGTATATTTCTGAGTCCATTCAGTGGAGAAAAGACATCTAAAAAACCTCATTTGACTAGATGTGTAATGAAGTCAGCATTCCTTCAACTAGTCATATTTTAGAAGGTGTCTAAAGAGGGCAGCCAGATGTGGTGGTGCATGCCTGTAATCCCAGCACTTGGGAGGCTGAGACAGGATCATCATGAGTTCAAGGCCAGTCTGGACCACAACTGAGTTCAAGGACAGTTTGAGCTACATATTGAGACCCCATCTCAAAACAAAATGAGAAAATAAAGAGGGCAATGTTTATTTATGAAGGAGGATATAATAATGGTAAAATTTCTGGCACCAGTGGAGAACTGAATCGAGAGGCAAAAAGGCTTTGCTATCACTCTTGAGTCATGTTAATAAGCAATGCCATATCAGGTTTAAAATTTGGGCTTTGGAGCCAGACTAACAGGATTCATAGCCCAGACTGTCACATTGTAGTTGTCAAATCTTAGGCAGATAATTCAAACTCCCTGTCCTCAGTTTCCAAATCTGAACAATGGGGGTAATAAGAACAGCTTCTATGAAGGAGTATTGTGAGGTTATAAAGAGATATTGCATGAAAAGTCTTTAGAACACTTCCTGGGAAGTAAAAAGCAATAAAAAAATATTGATCATGGCTATTATTACTTGTAAAAGAGGTTTATTTTTGCATTGCTGGGGATCAAATCCAAGGCCTCACATATACCCCACAAGTACATTACCACTGAGTTAAACTGCCATCCCTGACAATTACTTTTTTAAAGATTAATTAAGTTTATTCATAGCCAGGTGTGATGGTGCGCACCTGTAGTCCCAGCATTCAGGAGGCAGAGGCAAGAAGACTGCCATGAGTTTGAGGCCAGCCTGAAATTGTCCAAAACAAACAAGCAAAAATCAGAAAAGAAAGAAAAAAAGTTTATCAGTACATTTAGTATATATAACATGCTTTTGTTTTTAAGAGAAGAACTAAAAAGTTTTGAAACTTGCTACCAAAAAATTAAATCTGACAAGAAAATAAGTCACCTGGATGCAGAGCACAGACTTAGTTACAAGCTCTCTAATCCAAGCAAGTCAGGAGCAATTACCATGAGTGAAATTCTTTAGGAATGAAAGTCTAAAGGATGTTCTAAGCAAACTCTGTGATTTTATTTGAAAGGTGAGAAACGTCTAACCTTGGCGTTAAGAACTGCTGAACTTGCCTTTCTCAAATGAATTGTCAATGTTGATTTTCATATATGTACATCACAGTGCATTTTCTTCACTCACATGTTTCTAAAATTCAGTATATTTCAATGTTGTTTTTTTCATCCTTTGTAGATCAACTATCTATCTATCTATCTATCTATCTATCTATCTATCTATGAGTTTTGAAAAATATATATCCCATGTAACCAACCCCATGGTGAAAATATGGGATGCCTCTTTCCTCCCCTTCATAAACCATCCTCTTGCCCATTCTCTCTCTCTCTCTCTCTCTCTCTCTCTCTCTCTCTCTCTCTCTCTCTCTCTTTATCTTTTTGAGACAGGGTCTCACTATGCAGTTCAGACTGGCCTTGAGCTCACTTTGTAGCTTAGGCTGGTCTCGAACTCACAACGATCCTCCTGCCTCAGCCTCCCGAGTTCTGGGATTACAGGCGTGAGCCACCACACCCAGCTTGCCCATTCTCAGATTGTCTTTCTGTTTATTCCAGAAGTTCATTTAATGCAATTATATGTGATATAATCTTTATTGTCTGGATTCTGCTCAGTATGTTTTTGAGGTTCATTTATATTTGTTGCAGACATTAGATGGTCTTTTCTTTCTTTTCTTTTTCTGTACAAGGGATTAAACCCAGGGTCTTTTCACTAAGCTACTTCTCCAGTCTTCTCTCCCTCTGCCTCTTATTCTGGAAAGAGGGTCTCATTAACTCATTAAATTGCCCAGGTTGGGCTCAAACTTGCGATCCCAGCTCAGCCTGGTCCTTTCTTTTTTATTGTTGAAGGCAATTGCATAAGTATACCACAATTCTCTACCTTAATATATGCTAGATTTTGAAAGAATAAAGTAGACTTGGTTCAAATTCTAGGAAGAGAGGGAAAAACAGTAGACTGAAGGCAGAAGCCCCAAATTCTGTCCCTTTTTTAAGCCATTTATTCTGTGACTCAGGACAACTGATTTCCTCCTTTTAGCCTTCACAGGCCCTACTTGTAAATTTAGGGAACAGATGATTCCTTAATAAACATTCTATGCAATTTCAGGCAGGAAGATTTCATCTACATGAAGGCACATATTTTAAGATTCATGGGGAAAATCCTGCCCCCAGGAGCTTAGAGTAGATCTGATGAATATTTTTGTCAGGAAGAGATGGAGAATTTGTAGAAAACTAGACAAGAAGCAAGATAATAAGCAGGGATGCCAGTGGCAAGTCCAGGAACTGATCAATCACTATCTGTGCACTATTTGGGCCCTATCTCTGGTTTCTCCCCAAAGCTCCTGGCAGTAGACTCTTGACTGGAAACAAGGTAGTCAAGCCAAGGGGAATTTTATGGAGTATTAAGGGTTTTGACAACCTCAGATGGCTGGCCAGGGTGAAGGATTCTGGGCCCAGAAGGATAGGTAGGAACCAAGTGGAGGGGGTGGGGGGAAAACCTGATCCAGGAAAATAGATCTGATTCTCACAAAGATACCGTTGAGCCCAAGCAACCCCAATAACCCAAATAAATCCTAGGGCCCACACACTTACTGGCTCAGACCCAGGAAGTATCTTCAATGTCACATTTGAGAACAGCAGTATAAAGAACAAATTGTTGTCTAGCATACATGAGTCCCTGAATTCAAATCCCAGCACCACAAAGGAAAAAAAAAAAAAAAGAAGAATTGTTTGCCTTTCTTCCAAGCCTTTCTTGTTTCCTTTTCCTTCTCTTTTTCCTCTTACCTCTCCATTCTGGCTCTCTTTCCCTGTTACCTCAAAAGCTTAGAAGGCATGCAGACAATACAAATCTATCATTAGAAAGTCCTAGGCACCCGGTACTGATAGAAAGAAAGAAAGAAAGAAAGAAAGAAAGAAAGAAAGAAAGAAAGAAAGAAAGAAAGAAAGTCCTAGGCAGAAAGAAGTAAGGAAGTACAGGACTCCTCTTCATGCCTCCATGATATAGTTAGGGACACGGAGGCCCCTAGAGAGACAGAAAGTCATCCAAGTTCATGTGGCAGGTCAGAAGTGGAGCTAGGGTGCAGGGCACCTGACATAAAATATTATGGGTCTCTCAACCCATTTGCCCCAAAACAAACGAGGTTTCTACTGAGGTAGGAGATTAGGGCCTGGTCAACAGCTGAGCAAGTAGGGATGACCTGTCAATTATGGTTTCAAAACACATGCACGTATAGAAGTCCCTTTCAAAGTCCAGGAAGGTTTATATTTGTCATCCCGTGGAGAAATTATTGGAATTTTAGTGAGTTAATTCCAATCTACCACTTCCAGTGCAACCCAAGACTAGAATAAAGACACTAAGACATGTATACAGTTATGGGGTGCCAAAGGACCCTAAGTCCAGCCAAATGGTAGTTCACTGGAACAAAGGCCATGACCAAGGCCCTCACTCGGATTTTATTAATTTTCCATGAAGGGAGTGATTTGGGGATGAGAGACAGTGAGAATGGTGGTAAATATGTGACAGTTTTGAGCTGGGCTACGTAGGAAGCCTGAGATCATCTCTGCAATATGCAGAGGGTGAGAAATGCAGAGAGCATAATCTGCATAACACAACTGAGGTAGTATTTCACATTTTGGGGTCAGTGCTTCAGTTCTGATGTACAATCCTTTTTACCCTGGGAAGTCATAGCCAATCAGAGAATGAGATTTTGTGAAATCTAGTAGGTTGGTTGTTTTAAGGAGTGGGAAGGCAGGGACAAGGGCAGGGGTTGAGACAGTGTCTCAAGTGTCTCACTTTGTAGTCCAGGTTGGCTTTTTTTGTTGCTGTTTTTGGTCTTCTTGAGTCAGAGTCTCACTATGCAATTCAGGCTGGCCTTGAGCTCACTTTGTAGCTCAGGCTGGTCTCAAATTTGCAACGATCCTCCTGCCTCAGCCTCCTGAGTGCTGGGGTTACAGAGGTGCACCACCAAACCTGGTTTCCACTTTGGCTTTGAACTCACTATGTAGCACAGGCTGGCCTCAAACTCACAGTGATCCTTTTGCCTCAACCTCCTGAGTTCTGGGATCACACATCTGGTACAAGCAGGTTTTTGCTGGGCTGGTTCAGGTCTGACATCAAAGTGGAGGATGCAAAAATCAATGGCCATTAACTTCAGGGTCGCCATGCTCTTTCTTCACTCTGCAGTGTGTGGTTCTTTGTCTATTTTCATTAACCTGCATTGGCTCAGCAAAGCATACTTCTTTTCCTACATTTAATATCTTTAAAACCTCACAATTTTCTTTGTTTGTCTTGATCAATTCTTTGGTTAGGACCAGAACCTAGAAAGAATCTCCAGAAGGAACCCACAGTACCCAGAGCCCTAGTAACACTACTGTCCTTCAAAACCTGGCTCAGATGTCCATTGTTCTAAGAAAGGCTACTTTGAAACTTCTTCCTTTCTGCTTCCTGTACCAGTTGTCCTGCCCTCTCCTTGTTTGTACTTCCCAGTGTTACAATGTCTCTGATTTTTTTCCTGTTTACAGGGCATCTGTCTCCCAGAAAGCAGTCATTCCTGGTTGTGTGGTGATTTGAAAATGTGCAGTGCTCAGAGACAGGACATGTGTTTTGGGGACTCTGAGGAATGAGAGATTACTTCCTCCCTCCCAAAGAGGTCCTAGATACCTTCCTGGAGGAAATGCCATTTTGCTAATATATACCATGGCACTGTATCCTATGTGTTTAAATTTCAAGTATGTGACTTTGACAAAAAAAAAAATCTCTTTTCATTAGAACTCTATTAGAAAATTCAAAAAATAGTTGTACTAAAACAAAATGTATGGAGCAAGTTTAGTATGTAAAGTTGATTTTTTTTAGACTAAAGATTGAATCCAGGGTCTCCCATATGTTACGCAAGTGCCCTACCACTGAGGTGCTTCCTCAGACTTTTTTTTTTTTGGTACCAGGGATCAAACTCATGACCTTGCTGTTGCTCAGCACTTATGCTCCTAAGTTATATCTTCACCCCACATCCCCTTTTTGAGACAGGGTCTCACTATGCAGTGGCCTTGAACTCATGCCAGTCCTCCTGCCGCAGCCTCCCAAGTGCTGAGATTACTAGCATACACCAGCATGCCCAACCCCCAGACTTTGTAATTTTATTTCAAGACAGGGTCTTGCTAAATTGCCTAGGCTACATCAAACTTCAGATTCTCCTGCCTCAGCCTTTGGAGTAGCTGAGATTACAGGCATATGCCACCGTATCTGGCCTTCATTTTTGAGGTTTGAAAATGGAACCTAGTGTGTCACACCTACTAGGCAGATGCTCTACCACTCATCTATGCCTAGCCCTTAAGTTGCTTCTCCTTTTCTCCTCCTTCTCTTCTTCTTCCTTCTCCTCCTCTCCCCCTCTTCTCCTTCTTCCTCTTCATCTTCTCTTTTTCCTTCTTTCTTTTTTCTCCTTTTGTGGTACTGGAGATTGAAACCAGGGTCTTCTTATAAGCTATTCACCAGCCCTTTTTCATTTTTTATTTTGAGACAGGGTCTCACTAAATTTCTAAATTGCCCAGGTTGAACTCAAACTTGTGATTCTCCTGCCTCAGCCTCCCAAGTGCTGGAATTAGAGGCATGTGCCACCTCCCATCACTATGTGTAGCTTCTCTTGTTCTTTTCTTTTCTTTTATTTTATTTGTCTTTTTTGAGACAGGGTCTAGCTATGCAGTTCAGGTTGGCCTTGAGCTCACTTTGTAACCCAGGCTGGTCTCAAACTCACAACAATCCTCCTGCCTCAGTCTTCCTGAGTGCTGGGATTACAGGCATGAGCCACCACGCCCAACTATGTGTAGCTTCTCAAATTGCTTGTCAGGCAAAGAACAAAAAAATAAATAAAACAACAACAACAACAATAACAAAAACAAATCCTTAAACCTTTTTAGCATGTGTATACTAGTTTTCCATCATTCTGTAGCAATCCACTCCAAAGAGAGGAGCTCAGGCAATGATTTTAAAGTGGAGGATGCTTGAGCACCACAGCACTGTGAATTTCAGCCTGTAGGTTTAGAAAGCCAAGGAAGAGCCATGAGCAGCACAGGGAGTGGCCTGAGTTTCAGGGCGTTTATTTGATGCCAGAAGAGTGGGTGGTTCTGCATAAGGCAACCTCCTGTTCACTCTCTCTTCTCCAGGCTTGAAACTTGCTTGGGACCTGTTTCCCAGGCCAAGGCCCAGCAGGGAGGTGCAGAATCTGACACTGCCTAACCAAGGACGAAAGACACAAGCACAGACACCTGTTCCTGACCTCCTGTGCTTGTATGGCTCCAAAGCTGTCTCTTCTGACTACCTTTGGGTAGAAACAGATGCAACCATTTCTCCTTTAAAGCATGAAGTGTAGGAATTCATGCTGCACATTAAAGCAGCTCATGTTCATGCTCATAAACGCTCTTCCAGATCCACAAAGTCACGACCCCACCCTAACACTCCAAGCAGATAGGTAAAACTGCTGTTTTCTCTGAAATAAATACTCTGTTCTGATCACGTTCTTACTGTCTGGGTGCTGAACACAGTTTACACAGACCTGTGTGCCTGGAGCTAGCCATTTTACAGATGGGGAAACTAAGGCTTATAGAAAGGAAGTGATTTATCTAGGGTGAGACAGACAGCCCAGAAGCAGGATTGCAGTCTGGATTTACCCACCATGCACAGTGCTGCATGTCGCTAGTCCAGCAATGGTGAATCTTTCAGAGCTTTTTGTGTGTGTGTGTGTGTGTGTGTGTGGTACCTGTGATCAGACTCATGACCACGTGCTTGCCAGGCAGACGCTTATGCTACTGAGCTAAATCCCCAGCTCTCTTTTAGACCTTTCAGTGATAACAAACAACCCACTACAGCATATGTGCCATAGGTTCACCACTACTGCTAGTCCCAGTTATTCAAAAAGTTGAGGATGAAAGGATCCCTTGAGACCAGGAGGTTTTTCTTTTGCCTTTTTTTTTCTGGTACTCAGGATTGAATCTAGGGCCTGCACACTGATCTACATCTCCAACCCTTTTTAATTTTTTTTTATTGTGAGTCAGGGTCTCACCAATTTGCTAAGTTGCACAGAGTGAACTAAAAATTGAGATCCCCCTGCCTTAGTCTCCCTTAATGCTGGGATTACAGGTATCTACCACCATGCCTGGCTTGAGAAGAGGTTCTGGTGATATGGTCTCTTCTTAAGGTACCAGGTCATCTCCTGGGGGAATCTGAGGATTGTGTCTGCCTTGGCTCAGTTTACCAATTAAATTACCCCCCTCTGCCATGTATGGTTGTGTGTACCTATAGTTCACGCTACTTAGGAGGCTGAGGGAAGAGGATCATTTGAGCACAAGAATTCAAAGCCAATCCTGGCAATATAATGAAATCTTGTCAGAAGAAGAAAAGAAGAAGAAGAAAGAGGAGGAGGAGGAGAATAGAAGAGGAAGAAGAAACAAAGAGAGAGAGAGAGAAAGAGAGAGGGAGAGAGAGGGAGAGAAGCACATTGCCCCAGTCTTTTCATAAGAAAAATGGGAATATATTATCTAAATCAGAAGGCTTCATCTCAGGCTTTATTTTATTTACTTATTTTTTTGAGACAAGGTCTCACTATGTAGTTCAGGCTGCCCTCAAACTCACTATGTATCTCAGACTGGTCTCAACCTTGTGGTGATCCTCCTGCCTCAGCCTCCTGAGTGCTAGAATTACAGGTGTGTGCCACCATCCCCTGATTTACCTTCTATTTTAAGGGTAGGGCAGGTATAGGAAAGGTAGTGATGAGCAAGTTCTCCAGTCAGATGCACAGACTGGCTCAGGCCTACAAGTACACAAAAGGTTCTGTGAGGAACACACCTGGGCTGACACATCTCTGTCCCCCAAACCATTGAAGAATCCCCCAGGGCATGATGAGAGCTAGCCCAAGGCCCAGGCAGGAATAAAAGGGTAATCTCCAGTCCTGGAGTCCATAAAATTGGGCAAGTACTCATATCCAGACATGGGTTAGATGGACATGCCAAGGCAACTGTTAACTCCATGGGTGTGAGTGCATGTGCACAAGTGTATATATTAGTACACAGTTCTCTTCATGGGTACACAGGAGTGGAACATAATGTCTTGAAACTCCAAGAACCTTATGAAATGAAACTCAAGGATTATCCCAGTACAATGCTCACTACCTCTTTTTGGGGGCCCCAAACCTAAGCTAGGATCCAAGAATACTATCACTCCTGGGGGCCCAGTCAGTAAGATGCCTCTGCTATTGAATGATTTTTTTTTTGTCTTTTTGAGACAGGGTCTCACTATGCAGTTCAGGCTGGTCTTGAGCTCATTTTGTAGCCCAAAGTGATCTTGGACTTGCAACAATCCTCCTGCCCCAGCTTCCAGAGTGTTGGGATTACAGGTGTGCGTCACCACACCTGGCTGCTACTGTATGATTCTAAACAGTTTTTAACCTCCCTGAGCTTCAGCTTCCCCATCTATAAGTGAAGGGTTTGCATAAATTGAGGCCTCAAGTTCCCTTTAGCCTTGATGATAAATCTCTGAAGTGGAGAGAAGGGATGAGGCAGGGGTCTCAGGAGAGGATTTCACTAGGTTCCAGGCCCCTCCTCCTGTCAGTTTTCCTGCTGTGAAGAAAGATGTAAGGATGGAATCTGGCTTAGCTGTCTGGACAGCTGGACAGGTCAGCTACTGTTGGGAACAGAATGCAGGTCATTTAAGGTCACACAGAGTACCAGAGTATATGCCAAGAGCCTTTCTTCTCTGGGTTTGGAGAACTGGAACTCTGTATCATTTGCCTGTACCAGGATAATGTTCAGGAGTAGACTCCTATGTTAACTACCTCTCTTGAGCTTCAGATTGTGACTATGGAGTCTTTGAATAGAATCTTCTCTGTGCTAGAACCACCACAGGCTGAGTGAGAGAGTCCCTGGGAATGTCAACCTTCCACTCAGAAAGGCACATATACAGTCATCATCACTTATTTTATTAAGAGGTGGAATCTTTCTATTGCCCAGGCTGACCTTGAACTCCTGGGCTCATGTGATCCTCATGTCTCTGCCTTATGAGTAATTGGGTCTATAGGCTTGTACTACCATCGAGCTACTTACTTTTTGTTGAAAAAATACTGCCAAGCTTTACAAGCACGAGGTTGTGAGTTTGATCACTATATATATATATATATATATATATATATATATATACACAAAAAAAAAAATACTGCCCATTAAAATTGTCACTAATACATGGGTAGGGAAAAGGAAGGCTACTTACAAGAAAAAAAGGGGTAAGTAGAATCTCAAAGACAGGTCTGGATTTCAGAAAGGGCTAGAGGCTTTTCCCATGTCAACCAAGACAAGGAACATATATAAAAAACTGTGGCCTTGACAGTGTTGAAGAAACAATGAGGAGTCTGACCTTAGCACAAGCTGCATGAAGAAGGGGAGATGAAGTTGGAGAGAATGGTCTGGATCATGGGGAACCATGGATGCTGTTAGAGGGGCTTGGTAAAGTCATATAAGGTTTTAAAGCAAACAAGTGGTGTACTGGGGATTAGTTTATTAGAAAGGTCAAGAGATGGTATGAGGTTAGCAGGAAGTAGCTTCATGACAGGCAGAGATGCAGAAGCAGTTTGGGGAAATACAAAGCCACTTCCCTCAGTCTCCAAAAGCCTCTGGATATTATTTCTTGGTTCCTTCTCCTTGTTGCTAGAGTTGAATTCTCCTTTAGGGACTTCAGACTAGGCCAGGCCAAAGTGTTATCATCATAGCACAAACCTCTGGACTAGTTCCTGCTTCAGCAGCTTTCAGAGCTACTGCTCTACTGGAAGAGGACCTAGAATATTTGACTGTAGATTCAGAGGATGCAATTTGCAGTCTAAGGTCACTGGGAGAGCTGGGGACCTAAAGCAGAATCTTGAGGGTGGGGTGCTTGAAAGAATCTTGTATTGTTAGCTTTAGAAGAAAGTTTGAGGGCTGGGGATTTAGCTCAGTGGCATAAGTGCCTGCCTGGCAAATAAATGCAAGGTCATGAGTTTGATCCCCAGTACAAAAAAAAAAAAAAAAAAGAAAGAAAGAAAGGAAAAGAAAGTTTGAATATGTTAAGAATGACAGGTAGGTCTTCCTTCTTTCTCTCTTTGCTTTTTCTGTCTTCCACCACTTCCATGAGGTGTTGTCCCTCTGCCATGTGCCATCCTGCCTTAGAGCCAGCTGATTATGAACTGAAAACTCCCTAAACTATGAGCTAAACAAACTTTTCCTTCTTTAAAAAAAAAAAGACAATGAAATGAGGCTCAGAGAGGTAACATGATTTATTCCATGTCACACAACAAGTTTGGGACATAATTAGGGCTAGAAGCCAGATCACCCTAGGGAGAAGCTCCCAGGGTGCCTCAGGTATAGGTAGAGTGGATAGAGTCAGGGCCAGAGCTAGGGGCTCAGCTCCTGGCTCTGCCATTGAACATAACCCATTACCTTGGGAAATTTCTTAGGCTCTCCCAGTCTGCTTCCTCAACTGTAAAATAAGGATAATATCCACCTTATGGTGGTGTTGTGAAAAAAAAAACATAGCCCAGTACCTGGCACACAGTATATATTCAATAAATGTCAGGAGTGGTCTGACAGTGAAAACAGTTTGTGTTCAATAGGTGTTTTAAAAATGCATTCGTGAATATGAATTCGCTGCTGATTTGGGAGCCTCAGTTTACCAACGGGACTAACAATTCCTGGCCTGTCCCTTCAGTCCAGTTCCAGTAGCAAAGTGAAGGAAATTAAGTCCTGTAAATGTTCCAGGGCAAGGCAAACCGGTCTCTAGGTCAATGTTTATTCAGCCAATAACAATTCCTCTTCCAGTCCTACTCTTTTCAAAAATTTCCCGTCAGCCTCACCAACTCCCCCACACTGGCAGGTGCTCCCCGGAACTAAGAAAGGGGCACATCCTACTCCTCTCAAGCTGAGGAAAAATGGGGTGGGAAAACTGAAAATGTGTAGGGATGAAGAGACGCACCAAGGCGATGGAAAGTGTGGGGAATAGAGGTGCAGAGTAAAAGGTACATACAGATGGGGACTGAACGAGAGGTGAGGGCGTTGGTGGCAGTGCAGAGTGCAGGAAGAAAAGGATTCCGCTGGAAGAGTAGGGTCGCCTCCTTTGAGAGGCTTGCGAATGGCTCGGGTGGAGTTTCCAAGCTCCCAGCAGTTAGTTGCTTCTTGCGGCAGCGCCCCGAGGTTCCAAGCGAGACTGGGGGACCCGAGCTACTAGCCCGCGAACGGTGGCGGGGGTGGAGAGGGGGAATCCGCAGCCTGGGATTGGCCGCAGCTCTGCCGGCCGGTGACGCGCGGCGGGCTGGCCCCTTTGTGACGTCACAATCAGCTGTTTGAACGTTCCAATTTGTGCAGTGAGCTCTGCTGCTGCGGCAGCACAGACTCCAAACTCCGCGGGCGAGCGCAGCAGCTCCAAGCATCCGGCCGCTAGCCCCGCGGTCTCCCCGCCCGGCACCCGCGATGCAGCCCGGCCTGTGAACAGCCCTGCGACGTCCTGCCGCACAACTACCTCAGCGCCATCCCCGCCCGCTCTGCCCGCCGCGCCGTTCCGCCTGCAGGTGAGACCCGACCAGTTCGGGCCTGGAGCATCAGGGGAGGGGGCTGGGACACGCCCTGCGCCTCCGGTGCCGGGGCCTTTGTCTGTCTCAGCTGGCTACCGCTGGGACTGCGTTCCCGGTTCCTGATTGGTTGCTGCTCGCCGGTTGATCTTGACGTCTCCCTATTTGCATATGACATTGAGACGTCACCAAGGCCAGCACCGCCCCTCAAGCTTGGGTCGCTTGTCCTCCTGTGACCCGGTGGGTGCTGTGTTAGGCTGGGCCAAGGGAGACGCTGAACGGCAAGCACGGTTGGAGGAACCTCAGCGGATTTCTGGGCTAATCGAGGGGCTGGGGTCAGGCCTCTGTTTCTCTGCTTTCTTCTTGAGACCAGAGAGAATGTCCGACTGCACAGCTAGGTCTTGGTTGTTGTCAGAGGATCAAGGCATCCTCAGACTTCAGGTCTTTGGGGCAGCACCAGATGGTGGTGGAATCCCCTCTCTGTATCCAAGCTCTGCCCTCCAGGGACTAACATAATAACATCCTCCTAATCCCTGCCATGTGTGCAGTGCCTTAGCCGATGTCACACCTAGGTTCCAAATTAGGAGGCCTTAAATTCCATTTCACAGAAGGGGAAATTGAGCCCCAAGGAGGGGAACTACTTTACTGGAGGCCACACAGCCAGTTAGAATCAAGTTACAGATGGATACATTAGCTGTAGGCATATGCCTAGAAGCACTCATTAGAGGTAACAAGCTACACACTCTTCTTCCACTGGGGACCTTATCTTGGACTCAGTACCACCTTGATTTGGCAGGGTTCTTAGGTCTCTGCACTCCTAGTCTTTTTTCCTAGGAGGTTCTCTTTGGTGGCCATGACCCCCTTTGTCCTCACTCTATCTTGGAGCCCTATAAAATCAACACTTCCCATCTGTTTTGACCATAGAAATGTGAGTCACTGGCTGCTTGGTTATGGTAGAGGATGTGGCAAAGGTTCACTCTATTGGCCCTTCATTATCTCCCCAACTCCCAGGACTTGTTAGCTAGGAGGAATGTGACCTAGGCGAGTGTTGCAAACTACAGAGGTTGTGCTGCTCTCCTTCTCTGTTTAGAGAGGGTTAGGAGAAGGGGATAGAGGAGATCTTCTGACTTTCCAAGTGGATGGGCCTACAGACTGGACCTGAAGCCCCATCTCTGCCTAGGGTTTGCTCAAGGAGGGGCTGGGCTAGGGATGGCTTAGGGCGTGTTATTCTGGGCACAGCTGCTGTAGTTATTAAAGGGTATGATTTTTTCTGGAGCAGAGCTGGGAATCTGAGAACCAGGAAGCTGACAGGGCTGGGAAAGAAAATCCAAGAGACTCTCCCAGTGGGTAAGAGAAGGGGCAGGCACTGGCTGGCTGGTGCTGCTGTCACTCCTGACTATCACTGATTTGTTGTGTGACCTATGGCAGGGAGCTTCTCACTTGAGCCTTCCTTTCCTTAATCTGTTGTAATTGAGGAGGAGGTGTAGTGCAAGGTCTGGTACACAGTGGGTGCTATGGTAAATGCATATTTAATCTTGATGCAACAACCCCAGGCTTTTCTGTGGCCAGTGAGTGGGTCAAGGTCCCTATCTCACCTCCCTATCCCCTGTGCCTTATTATATTCTTGGAGATTATCTGTTGAGGCTTTCCTGATTATGTACACTCTGGACTGGCTATTCAGTGACCTAATGCTTGGCCTACCCTGCCACAAGCTGTGTGTTGTGGGATAGATTTATGAGGCTCTCTCTCTGAACCTCAGACTGTGAAATGGGACTGGGAGCAGATCTATAGCCACAATGTTAGTGTCTCCATTCCTGGAGCAGTGAGCCTCCTTTCTTATTTTCACCTAGGGAAGGACTTGCTGTACACTTGGGTTCTGGGTCAACCCTTGTGCTTTTCCTTAAGGGCTCCTGGGATCTGACACCTCTCTCCCTCCATTCTCACCTCCCATTGACCTGCTGGGTCACTAGGGTCAGGCAACCTGATCTTTTTCCTCCTAGCCAGGGATGCTGCCCTTGAGCAGGAGCCTGGGAAAAGGAGGTTAGGGCAAAGAGGGCCTGTGGGGATAGGATATTCATACCCCATCTGACAGACACACCTAAGGCCTGCTCAGTCACATAGTAAACTTGTAGCAGTTCTGCATGGTTTCCACAACCCAGTGCTATTTATTTATTTATTTATTTTTGATACGGGGGATTGAACTCACAACTGTGGGCTTGCAAGGCAGGCGCTTATGCTGCTGAGTTAAATCCCCAGCCCCCAATACCCAGTGCTTTTTTAAACCAGTAGGCTCTTTCTTGTATGTGGGGGTCAAAGACCATTATTTAGGAAACCATGATGAAAAATAAGGTCCTTCTTCCCAGAAAAATACACAAGAATCATGATCTCTGATTACCAAGTGTAAAGTCCCTAGTCCAGGTAGTCACCCACTAAAAGCAATGAACCATAGTGATTATGGATGGTGCCTCTGGAATCTGACTGCTTTGGTTCAAATCCCACCTCTTAACTTTTCTATCTTTGTGGCTTTGGTCAAGTTACCTCACTGAGCCTCACCTTTTCTTTCTTTTCTTTATCTGTCAAAGAGAGATAGTAATCATGCCCATTCTATTTGTTTAAGGGTAGGATGGTGAACCTGCTTAGTGCCTGGCACTTATTATTTTATTATGATGATAATAAATAATCACAGTGTGAGAAACTTGTCTCCTGCCTAGAGAATTCCTATTTACTCTTCAAGGTCCACTTGGATATTGGGTCCTCTTAAGACCTTCCCTGACAGAAGACCTTCATTCCATGTCCCTAAATACGGTATCTTGTAATAATTAGTTTATTAAATTTATTGAGTACTTGCTTTGTGCCCAGGGACTGGTCTAGACACTTTACAAGTATTTAGTTCTTTGTAGAGCCTAGAGGCTGATACAAATATAATCTCACTTAATTCTTGTGTGTGGTGCGAAGCACTACCATTGAGCAACATCCCTAGATCCAGTTTAATTCTGATAAAGCCTCAGAGAACTGTACTATTACTGTAATTTGGCAGATGATAAAACTAAGGCATAGAGAACTGACTTGTAAGTGCATATAGAGGACAGAAAAGCTTGTATGTGAATGCAGAGAACTCACCGCAAAAGCCTTCCCCTATGTCCCAACTGCACACTTACCACTGCTCTGGGGGATAAGGATGATGTATGTCCTCAGCTCTCTTTTCTGTCCCAAAGCGAACTTTAGTTATTGGCTGACTCCTTTCTGATTCCTAGGTTTTTCACAGCCATAGGGCGCCCCCGTGAGGCCGCTTCACTGCCCCACCATGTTCCAGCGCCTCACCAGCCTTTTCTTCAGCACCCCTTCACCAGCAGAAGCCCCCGACTGTCCCCGCGCCTTCGTCTCCAAGGAAGATGAAGTGGATGGCTGGCTCATCATTGACCTACCGGGTGAGGCCTGGGTTGGGGCCAGGACTCTGCCTCCTGGGCCTGTGGAGTCACCATAAGGACCGGCGGCCCAGCAGTGGAGTAGAAAGGAACTGCTAGGGATTGGGGAGTTTTCCCAAACCTACCAGGCAAACTGGGCTGAAGCTGACCCCCGGGGGGGGGGGGTAACATGACCCGTTCCCTTGTAATCCTAGGCCATCTACTGGCAACAAGGTGTTGGGGCCCACGCCTCAGGTCCTGGGTCTAGGGCAGAAAGGAGAGACTCGGCCTGTGGCTGCTCCGTGGGCGCGGCAGGCAGGGCTGCGGGTCTAACTGACGATGCCCTTTCTCTCCCCGCCCTCTGTGTCCGGTGTGTGTGTACGTGCGTGCTCCTCCTCCGCTCCCGCATGGCTCCCCTCCCGCGCCGCGTAGACAGCTACGCAGCTCCCCCCAGCCCTGGGGCCGCCCCCGCCGGCCGCCCTCCCCCCGCACCCTCCCTGATGGACGAGAGCTGGTTTGTTACCCCTCCCGCCTGTTTTACCGCAGAGGGGCCGGGCCTCGGGCCTGCCCGCCTCCAGAGCAGTCCCCTGGAGGACCTCCTCATCGAGCACCCCAGTATGTCCGTTTATGTCACCGGCAGCACCATAGTGCTAGAGCCAGTGCCGCCTTCCCTGCACCCAGACGCTGTCCTGCCTGACGCCGACCTCAGCGATGACGGGTGAGCTGGCTGAGGGCTGAACCTGGAGGCGAAGGTCCAGGTCAGGAGGCCGTGGGAACGCGGCCCAGAGAGCCCGGCTGGGCTTGGGGGGGCGTGTCCTCGAGGCATGGGGCGGGGCCATGGGCGGGCTTTCCAAGGAGAGGCGTGTCCTTGTGGCTGGGGTCGGGTAGGGAGGGTCACGCTGAGAGGCTTGGGCTGGATTTGGAGGCCACTGCCACGCCAGCGCTGTGGCCTGGGAGGGGCCTGCAGACACCGATTGA
>PVLA01014024.1:0-33161 GCA_004027455.1 Hydrochoerus hydrochaeris
CTGTAAACACTGAATACAATGAGAGCTCTCTGATAGAGGAAGTGTGATTGCTGCTGAGTTATCAGTGAGCCACTGAGACAGAGGAACGAGCATGGGCCGCCCAGCCCCTCAGCCATCTTTCTGCTCCTCCTGCCCTGGCTTTATGACGTGGACTCATTCCTCTACCTCCAGGATGTGTCTCACCTCTTGGGTACCCATACGGCAACTCTTACTTGTACTATGCTACTGAAAATGTCCCATCCATGGTCGCTGGGACATGCTCACTGCCCAGGCTAAGGAATCAGTTCCAATCCTCTCAGCTTTGCCCTCTCTGCAGTCAGGGTTCCTGAAATTTCTCATTTCCTTGCCTTTGTAGCAGTGCGCCAGGCACCAGGGCTCTGCCCTATTTGCTGATCATGCTTACTTTCTGCTCCTAACTGTGAGACATACCCCAACCCTGATTCTCATCCTTTGCCTTGGGTACCTGGTCCAACTCTCACACCCAATCCTGCCCACGTGTAGTGGGATGGACTCCAGATCCACCTCCCGCCTGCCTGGTGGCTGTTTTTCCATCCCCTCAGTGTCAAGCTGTCTAAGAACATGCATTTTGACCCACCCACCAGTGATTCCCCACCCACTGTGCCCTTACCCCCAGGTTGCCTTACACCAACAGTAGGCAGTTCTAGAAAGTGCCTCCTTCCTGCCCCAGCCAGATTTTTGTTTATTTCTTTCTTTTCTTTTTCTAGCTGCTCCAGAGGCATGCTGATGGGGTTTGCTCGGCTTTTTCCAGCAGCATTGGAAGGGAGCCGGTTGTTCAATCCCCGCAACGACCATCTTCAAACATAAGGGAAGAGACAAATAATCCACCTGTTCTGCCCTTTGATTTAGTGATTCTGAAGTTTATTTTACCCTGTTACCCAAAGAGTCAGCAGAATTTCTCACTCAGCCACCAGGTATTAACTTTCCCCCTCCCAGTTTATTCTGTACTTTCAATGAAAAACGCCAAAACTACACACTAATGGTTTCCTAATTCAAGAAGAATCCAAAATAAAACTCCACCCACAAATCATTCTTTCAAAATGCTTTGTTCATGCCCACAATGCTCTAACTTTCTCAGACATTAGAAACACTTTTGACCCTCTTTTCCTTTTCTTCCAATAAACTTCTTCTAAAGAGTTTTCCTGGATTCTTGAAATTCTGTTTTTCATGATTCCATGATTCCAACCCTAGTTCAAATTCTTACATCTTCTCACTTTGCTCCCCCAGCTCCCGGCGCTCATACCATTCTGTCTCCTGGGGATGCTCTTCTGACGTGAGGCTCCCTTCCTTCATTTAATCTCCTCAAGAGGGGCTCAGTCAACATCCTCTGGTTAATTTGACTGGCAAGGTTACATTGCTAACAAAGGAAGAGCTGATAAATGGTGCTTGTGCGGGTAGACAGGTTCACTCATTCCCCAAATTGTGCTGCGTCAGTCTCTAGGGTCACTTATAAAGCTCCACCCAGAAGCTTGACATCACAGCCACAGCCCAAGCTGGCAGTATTCATTAACCTGCCCCTGTGTACCAACATCATTCTACCGGTTAATATTTTTGGTCATTTGTGGCATCATGTAGGAGAACACTGGTGGTGTTATTACTTATAAAAAGGAAATTGTGTGTCCCAGAGGTTCTGTAAAGGACATGAGCAGGTAGCATTCTGTTTGTAAACTAAAAAATGTTAAGTAATAAATACTATGTTAAGCACAATGAATCTATGATGATAAAGATGCCAGATGAGGTCCCATTCTTTATGGGCACCAGAGTAAATTAAGTGAATGACTAAATTAAATGATTACCTAGTGTGATAAACAAGGAAAGACACAAACCCAAGTTAAAATGAAGGGCATGGAGGCTCTGATATGGACAGGCTTTTCCAGGGAAGAGACACCTCACAAATCAATGGAAATACGATTATCCATTGCTGGTAACACTGGTCATCTGATCAACTTGTCTAACCAGAGAAGGCTTCCTGGATTAGCTGGGCTTGACTTTGGCTTTAAAAGAAGTTAAAGACATTCGGTGCCAGGGTAATATGGAGGTGACTGGGTCTGAGGTGAGGGTGTAGGGAAAAATTCATGCTCAGGAGGTGATGAAAAGAAGGCGGTGCTGTACTCTTCTGCTAGAGGAAGTTAGAACAAGCATGCAGCAGTCTGGCATCCAGGAAACACAGCAGCCATCTCTGCAGGCATTCAACCAAGAACTACATTTCCCCCTGGGAATGGAGTGGCTTCCGAGAGCTGCAGAGACTCAGGAGTGCCAGACCCAGGTGACGGAGGGCAGGGGACACAGAGTTGTACATTTGAAGCCAGTTTTGCTCATCTGTAAGGACAGTGGGGAATACTGGTGGTTGGGATGCAGGCTTTGATGTGCATGGTGACGACTGTTAGTACCCTTCCTTTCTGCCACTCTGTTTCCTGTTTTACCTCCCCAAACTCAGTGGTGAAGGAGGAGGTATATTCTAGGTGTATTCACCTCCTAGAATACACCTTCTCTTTACAGACATAGCAGAATCAAATATAGTAGCAGGCATGCAAGTCCTATCTGGATTTTTGCAAGAAGCTTTGTAATGCAAATGTTCTCCAAGCCTTGAGTTCAGGCGTTCACCTCAGACAGCCTCTTTTCTCTCTTGGCTCATTTCTTCTCCAAGGATCAGGTCAGATGGATGGGACACAGAGTTAAGCAGTGCTGGGAAAATGCCTGGGCCCACCCACCCTTATCACCACCCTGGAAGGAGGAGGTAGACATAGGTGCTCCCCTGGAAACACTAAAGCTTTATCTGCTAGACATTCCAAAATCAGCCATCCAACTTGCCTCATCCAACACTGAAAATTCTGTCTCCTCCTCTTTCATGATGGAGCTTAGGGAGCTAGAAGAGGAAAGAGAATAGAGAGGCAGAGAGGAAGAACAGGAACAGTGGCCGACATGCACATCCCAGCCTGCACCCCAGCCCCCAGTATCCCTAGCGTCCTTACTGATGAGCAAATTGGATTCAAGAGGCGGAAGAACGTGACCCAGGTTGCATGATGAGTAGATGTTGAACTGCCCTTAAACTCTGGTTATTTCAAGTGTGCAGCTTCTAGATTCTCCGTTCATATCACCTGCCTTCTTGCTAGCCAGACCACAGCCTGGCTGGAGAAATGCTTTCTGTGGAAGGAAACACAGGCAGAGAAAAGAGAAGGTCCAGATGCAAGCTCTAGTTCAGCCCTTAATTAGCAGAGTCTGGATTTCCTGTAGGAAAATCAGGGGCTGTCCTCCCGGCACTGATATGGCTGATGCATTGTGTCAACTTCAGAAGGTTGAACTGAGAGATTCAGCAGAGAGCCAGGATCCATACTTTGCAAATATTGTCTGTGCAAGAGGAGGGTATAGAGGTGGTGTGAGTGCTACACCTGCCCTGGTGGGGCGTAGCCTGCTTACAATATAAGGGAAGAGAACAGGCTTATTCTCTTTATTTTTGCTCTGGCTGCTTTTGCTATCTATTGCTTTGAAGTGTTGCCCCTGTGCCATGCCACCTTACCCTGGAGCCAACTGATTATGGACTTAAACTTCCACAAACAGTGAGCTAAACAAACTTTTCTTTCCTTCATTTTGGGTGTCAGGTATTTTCTCCCAGCAATGAGAGATAAGTAACCAAGACAGACACATTTCCAAAGGAGTCATGACTCACCAGTCTTTTCCAGGGCCTCCGTAGAAAACAGCTAATAGATAAAATAAAAACCATCACATTTCCATTGCTTCACTCCCACATTTATTTATTCACTCATTCATTCAAATATATATTTATTAAACTTCCAGGTATCAAATTTCCAGGGCAGAAACAACACAAATACTGTCTTTTCACCTAGAAGAAAGAAGCACATTCTTTGGGAACTCATACAATCCTTCATTTTATAGAGGTAAAAATTGAGACCCACACAAGGCAAGTGACTCACCCACATCACAAAAGAGGCAGCAGCAACCACTCGGCCCCAGGCCAGCTCACCTGACTGTGGGGTCCAGTGGCAACCAACGGCTTTACCTCTGGCAATCGCACTAGTTGTCCAACGCTCTCAGCAGCAGCACGTCCGATGGGAAGAACAACCCTTTATTCATTTTACCCAACGAACTGGTTTTTAACTGGTCTGTCTTCAGAAAGGATCTAAATCAAGAAGGAATCACTAAATAGACTTACACTAAGTAAAAATATTTTTTGTGTTTATTTTGTTTTGTTTTGTTTTGTTTTGTTTTCTCTATGGGGGATTGAACTCAGGACCTTCACGAGCTACAGGCCCAACCCTTTTATTTTTTTAATCTTTGAGGCAGGGTCTCATTAAGTCACTATGTTTTCCAGGCTGGGCTCTAACTTGCAATCCCCCCACCTAAGCCTCCCGAAGTGCTGGGTTTACAGGTCTATGCCACCTTGCCTGGCAAGAGCTTTAAATAGAGAAGAAAAGAAAACAATACTAACCAACCAACAAAGGAAAGCCAGGACCAGATGACTTACGTGCAACTAAACATTTAAAGTATAAGCACTAATCCTTTACAAATGCTTTGAAAATAGCAGAAGAGGACCACTTCCCAAGTATTTTATAAGGTAAGTGTTTCCCTCGGAGTAAGACAAGACAAAGATGCCACAAGAAAAAAAAAAATTACAGACCAAGTCACCATATAAATATGGATGCTAAGAAAAAATCCTCCACTAACTAGTAACGACTGAATTCACATATAAAGATTGCACACGAGACCTAAATGAAATTTATCCCTAGCATACAAAATTGGCTGAATATATCAATAAATATTGTGTACTTGTTATGGTTTGCAGCTAAAATATCCCCTAAAGTCTCATGTGCTTCAAGGTGGGGCTTTTGGAAGGTGATTAGTTTATGAGGCAGTATGACTGACATGTTAGAAGGTAGAATATGGTTGGAAAAGGTGGGTTACTGTGGTCATGGCCTGGAAGGGGCGATCTCCCTTCCCACCTCCTCCTTGCTCAGTGCTTGCTGTCTACCATGCTGGGAGCAGCTCTCTTCCACCATGCCCCTCTGCCATGCTGTGCTGCCTTGGAACGAGCTGACAATGGACCGATACTTGTGCAATCTATGAGCCAAAATAAACCCTCCCTCCTTTAATTGGTGTTATGTTTCTTGTTCTAATGACGAGGAAAGTAACTAAGACAATATCATATTAGTTAAATAAAGGACAAAAACAATAGGATCATCTTAATTGATACAAAAAAGGCAATTGGCAAAGTTCAATGCTTTTCATAATAAAACTCGGCAGGAAGCAGAATTCCTTGACCTGAAATTTGGCAGCTGTGAAAACTCACAGTTAGGGGCTGGGGATTTAGCTCAGCGGCATAAGCGCCTGCCTTGCAAGCGCGTGGTCTTGAGTTCGATCCCTGGTACCGATTAAAAAAAAAAAAAGAAAACTCACAGGTAACATCATACTAATGGTTAAATTCTGGTTGGTTTCTTGTCAGGAATAAGACAGGCTACCTCCTCTCACCGCTTCTGCTCAACATTGTCCTAGTCAGAACCATCAGGCAAGAGGATAAAACAAGTTATGCAGAGTGGAAAGAAGTAAAACTATCTGAAGATGACATGAAAATAAAAAACATGTTGGGAATGTGGAGGAATTGAAATCCTCATACCCTGCTGGGTGGACGGTGAAATGGAGCAGCCACTTTGGAAAACACTCTGGCACTCTTCACATGACCAGACACAAGCTTCTGTATGACCCGGCAATTACACTTCTGGATATATACACAGAAGGACTGAAAACATATATCGGTACAAAACTTTGTACAAAAATCTTACAGCAGCATTATTTATGATAACCCCAAGACAAGACAACTCAAATATCCATCAAAAGACAGATGGGTAAGTAAAATGTGTCTACCTACACAACAGGACACTATTCAGCCATAAAAAGTGGTAAAGTCACTGGTCCAGTGATATCATCCTACCTAGTTTGGATGCTAAGCCAAGAGGATCTCAAGTTTTAGATCACAGCAGACGTCGTCTCAAATGAAAAAGAAAAAATGACCAAATAATTTAAAAAGATGAAATATAGATACATACTCCAATGTGAATGAACCTGGAAAACATTATGCTAAATAAAGAGTCAAAGGGGCTGAGGGTTTAGCTAAGTGTCATAAGCACCTGCCTGGCAAGTACAAGACCATGAGTTCAATCAAAAAAAAAAAAAAGAGTCAGACACAAAGGCCACTAGTTGGTTGATTCCCCTTGTATAAAATACTCAGAAGGGGCAAATCCATAGAGACAGAGATAGAAGGTGCCAGGAATGGGGAGATAGGAGGAATGAGGAGTGAAAACTCATGGGCATGGGGTGTCTTTTGGGTATGAAAGTAATACTCCCAAATTAGATGATGATCAATGTACAACTTTGTGAATGTATTAAAATTTGCCAGGTTATATATTTTAAAAATGTGAACTTTGTGGGGTATGAATACTATCTCAGTAAAGCTCGGTTCAAGGTAAGGGATACGAGGTGCTCTCAGCAAAATAGATGTATAAATTGTGACCAAGACTGATGCTGCATGATAGAAGTAGAGACAAGAACTGAAAAGAGAAAGAACAAGCCAGTGCTGTTCAGCAGAGAAGACACGGTCCCCGAGCAGTGGCCTGGCCTGCGTGCTGTGCTCTAGAGGAACTTTGAGAACCAAGGGACCATTGGAAGCTAAAGTGCTGTTATAATAATGCCAATATCATTAAAATGTTTCCCATGGTTGGGGTATAGTGTTTAATGGAAAGCACAAGATCTATACATTTCTACCACAAGCTAGGGAACCAAGAAGTGACTGTCCTGTCTTGGGCCGCTGAGTCACTGCTGAATGTATTTCTGCACAGGCCTTTGATTTCCCAGTAGTCACAATTGCGTTTCTAGCGCACCAGGTGGCATTAAGCCAGGCATTCAGGCCTCCCCTGTAAGGTGAAAGGGTGGGGCGACTTTCTTTCCTGTTCTACAATCTGTGACTGACTTGGTCCAGCCCAGACAATCCAGGCCATGAGAAGCACGGAAACCTCTTTCTCTCTCTGTCTCTCTCTCCTCCCCCTTGCGTGTGTCCTTGGAGCATATAATGACCACAAATAAGTTAGAAACAATGGATCAAGTCATCATTGACTAATATTGCTGTGTCTCACCACTGAATGCTAATTTAAGAGTGAACTGAATGGGGCAGTAGAAGTATGCTAGAAAGAAGCAGGAAAATGTCACCCCCAGACTCTTTCTCAGGTGTCCCTGATACAAAGAGCTCTCAGCTCCTGTTTAAAACTGTCCTGAGAGATTCTCCCCACCCACATCTGCTTTTCTTTTGTGTTGCACTTATCAGCTTCCAGTAGATGATATAATTCATTAACTGATTGTGGGAGCAGATTTCTCTGACCATCCTATTCACTGAACACCTTTTCTGGCCCAGTGAGACACTAAATATAGATGTGTTAAAATAATTCAGTGAATAAGGCAGAGGCACACTTTGGTTGTTATTTTCATGACCAGTGTTTTTCTTGAAATTCATGCCAACAGGTTGTGGGTTAGTGTCCACATGTGCTCAATTAGTGTAAAAAACCACACTGCGGCCCTCGTTAACCATGGGTTTTAATCTACTGATTCAACCAGACGTGGGTAAAAAATATTCAAAAAAAAATATTGCATCTGTATAGAAAACACACAGGGCTGTTTTTCTTGTCATTGTTCCTCACATAATACAGTATAATAACTATTTACATACAATTACATTATGTTAGGTACGTAAGTGATCTAATGATAGTTTAAAGTATACTAAAGGATACTGTAGGTTATGTGCAAATATTACACCCCATATAATGGACTTAAGCATATGCAAAATTTAGTATCTTCAGTGGCCCAGGGGTACGGGGCAGGAAGAACTGTATAACAGAGTGGCTAACAGCACAGATTCTGGAACAGGAGTCTATCTTTCCTGAGTTTGTTTTGCAGCTCTGCCACTTGTGAGCCTCAGTTTTCCTGTCACAGTGGGTGTGGTAACCGAATCTACCTTGTATTATACATGAGTGTGTACACGTGCATGTGCGTGAGGGTTAACACGACGGATGTCATTAGTGTGCCATCATATGAGCTTGCTAAAAGCTATGTATGTTAATTTTTAAAAAGATAAGAAAGGGAGTAAGTGAAGGAAAGAAGGAGCCAAAGGAACCAGAAAGATGAAGGAAGGAGAAAGCAGGAAGGGAAGAAAGCAGTGTGACACAGCCACAGAGGAGGACGCCAGAAGGCCTTGGTCTAACAGGGTGACTACACAAGGATGTATGTAAACAACGGTAGTCAGGCGGCTGGGACTCCATGTCCAGGACTCAACCCGAATCAAGTCCAAAAGCCCTACAGAGGGCAGCCACCCCTTACTCACCTCCAGGGAATGACAGGGAAAGCCAAGGATGGACACAGAACAGAACAGACCGGAGGCAGCAAAGAGGACACACAGCAGAGAAACAGGAAGGCGGGAGAGAGGTTGGTCCCCAGTGTTTGTCCCTACACATTCCTTGTGTCATCTACAAGACTAGTGAGAGAACCTCCCTCTAGCCTCGGAGACCCAACTTTGTCAATATCACGTCTGCCTTTCTCTCCATGAGCTTCTTATACATTTGAAAGTATGTATTCAGACAGGAGCTCATTTCTCTTATTTCTAGTGCTCCAAATCTTGCATAATTTAATTATGTCTCCTAAGATAGTTGGATTGTTCCAGCCATGAGTGTGTGTAGGTGGAGTTTCTGGATATCAGAGTTCAGGCAAGATGGCAGAGAGAGAGAGGCAGTTTCTTCTCTGTGGGAAGTGCTCGTCTGTCCAATGTTCCATGTTCTCTTTTTCCCACTAGAGCTCTGTTTTTTTTCAGGGACCCTCTCATGACCTACTCCAGAGCACCCTCCTAATTGGCCCCCACCAACGGTTACCACTCTGGGGGAAGAGATTAGTGAAAATTGGCACACATTGGTCCAGGAAGACAGAAAGGGCACACATTCTGAGGCAGTTAAGAGATGGTCAACACACCCTTTTGTTCCTCCTCTGATTATGAAGTGAGGCCTAGTTCCTTGAATCTAGGTTGATTCTAGTGACTCATTTGACCAAGAAAACATGGCAGAAACGACATTCCCAGTCTTCTTTATGAAATGCCAAGAAGCAATTTGGAATACCTCTCTGGGATGGTTGGGCCCCCACAAGAGAGTCAGTGATCTGAGAGCACAGTTCCAGGCTGGTCACCCGAGATGCTCCTGTCAAATGTCCCCATTGAGTCATCTCCAGCTAGGTGTCAGGGATACGAATGATGTCACCTAGGACCTGGAGATTAGCTATCCATTGCCAGAATATCACGTCCATTGATGCTGTGTAAAGTGGGAGGGTTGCTCCGCTGAACTTAATCAAAAGTCCTGACCTAAACATTAGAGATATAGGTACAGTGTTTGTGAATTGTTTGTGTGTGTGTGTGTGTGTGTGTGTGGTAGTCGGAATTGAACCTAGGGCATTTGCAATGAGCTACATCCCCAGCCCTTATTATTTTATTTTGAGATGGGGTATCACTAAGCTACTAAGTTCCCAAGACTTTGTTCAAACTTGTGATCCCCCTGCCTTGGCTTGTCTGAATGTATTTGTGGTTTTGTGCCACTGTATTCTGCTGAGTCTTTGTACAACAGTGTGTAATTACTGTCTATATGGAGTATGAGAAAATGTGCTCCTTGCTTGGCTGACATGTTTTTCTCTTCTTTCCTTGAACAAGGAAATAGGTAGCCTTAGCAATCATCTTGTAGCCTTGAAGGCAACCTTGAATGGGAGAGAGAAAGTGAGGGCCCCAGAGCCTCCAGCTGATGATCATCGATCCACTAAATCCTCTAAGTCTGGAGCTCACCCTCCTGCTAGACCCTCATCACGGGAACCAATAACTACCCTCACTATCTAGACTAGGTCTCACTGAAGTTTGTGTGACTTGCATAAGTCACCCTTGATGACCGAAATCTCCAAGCCTGAGGCTCCGCTGGCATTGACACTGCCATTCGAACTTGGTGAAGTCACTCAACCTTGCTAGACCGGTTTGCTCCATCTTGAACATGGAAAGAGATTTTCCTATCTTTCCTTATTTTTCAAGATTCTTCAAATGCCAGTGAGATGCAAAGGACCTGAGGCAGTGCTGGGATTTCTGCATTGCAAGTTCTGCCCTTTGGGACTCAAATTCTAAGAGGCTTTACAACATCCTTTTGCTAATATGGTAGCATTCAAGCTTCACAACAATTCTTTGAGGTGATGATGGTACTGTTATTCCCATTTCTGTAGGGTGCAAGATCAGACATGCTGAGTGACTGCCAAAGGCTATGCAGTGATTGGGTGGGGAAGCCGAGACATAAACATGTCTCATTTCATTCTGGGCCCTGTCATGTAACAAGGACACAGCTATCAGTTCCTAGAAAACAAGAGTCATGTGTGTATTAACGCTGCTCACGGCACTGATAGCTTCTGCTTCCCCGTCTAAAACCAGACCACTCATCTCGCTGCTGAGCTGCAGTCTTTCCCGGTCCTCTTTGTTGTTTCTATTCCTTAGATCTGTCCTGGTCCCCTCAGGCTTAAAGCCTCAGGGCCACATCCACTCTGTCTTCTGTGACGTGAGTCTCCCGGGACCTGTGCACCGCCACCCAGCCCGACCTGTCTTTTCTCGTTTTCTTCTACCCAAACAGCTGACCTCTGCTTCCCACTACTAATCTCTTTCCCTTACAGGCTGTAACCTGGTGAATTGCTGACAACATATTGTGATTGCGAGTCATCTGTCCATGTCTTACCCAACTCTGGCTCTTTGTTACTTAGATGTGCCCCGTACTTGCCAGCCGAAATCTCTTTGCAAAGCATTTCCTTCTTGGGCTCCCAAAAGATTTTGGTTTTTCCTCCCTCTTCTCTCCTAAATATTTAGCCTATGCTCATGGCACTTAGGCCCTCCTGTCTTATACACCTGAAATTCAGGGACATGGGGGTTCTTTTTTATTTTCCTTAGCACGCTGCAGACTTGAAGGTACCATGAGGTCCTGCTCGTATCTGTAGCTTCTCCTCGTACGTGGCTGAACACTTGGCTCCTTGGAGATATTTAAACCTTGTACATCAAATGAGTGGCTATAACTTCCCCCGGGGGTTTTTCCAAAGGCCACACGCACAATATGTTTCTTAGTCTGTCTCTCTTGTCAACATAATTGAGCAAGATCCAGCAAAGCTCTTGTGAGTTCCAAGGAGATTGTGGGGCACACAACTAATCCCATTCTATACTCAAACTGCTTTATGAAAGTACTTTTCAAACAGCTTTATAGCATACAGAGGCACACACAGTTGGGGACAGATATCTAGAGATTTACTGGATCATTAAATGACCCAGGGGACAATAGGCATTGTTTTCATCCAGACGGTGAGAGAGAACCAGGGCACCTAACCCACCTTCACATGAAAAATCAGCCCTCAGGCTCCTTGCAATCTGCAAACACCCATCTAGAAGCTCGCCCCACCGGGAGGTATGCCTGAGGCTAACTGAGTCTGGACTCCCAGAGAAGACTTGAAGTCTCCAGTCCCTGATAATTGGTGTAGGTGGGGGAGGGTGGGGGTGGGAGAAAAGGGAGGATTGTCAAAACGCAGTGATTTAGTGTCTGTCTCTTTCTTCCTCCCTGCCTCCCTCCCTCCCATCACCCTGCCTCCTGCACAAGGAACTATTGAGAAGGGACAGAACAAACGCTCCCTTATGCAGCTCCCACAGCGTCTCTTGGTTTGTCCGAGACAGCTGCCTGTAGCACGCTATGGTTACTCATTACCCGGCTTCCCAGGCAGGAAAAGGAGCAAACTTAATATAGGCTGAATGGACGCTCAGCTCAAATTCTCCAGCCATAAATAAATAAATAAGTCAGGTGTACAGGGAAGGGGAGGGCTGTGAAGGGGTGGTCACGCAGGTGGATGAACGGGGAGGGGGCGGGGGAGGGGAGATGAGAGTTTCCCCAAGGGGCAGGGGAGGGAGGATGGAGGGAAGAACACTCCCTTTGGAGAAAGGACAGGGGAGTGTTTGTGCTGTTTGCTTGTCACTGCCTGCCGAGTAGACTAGAGGCTCAGCTGGCTATTTGGGGACAGTACAGAGAGCCAGGATTTGGGAAGGAAAGGCGAGCAAGCCCTAACTCTTACCCCCCAGCTTTCTGAAGCAGCTGCTGTTAAAATTTCCCGGAGTTAATTGCAGAGTGTAAGTGAGCAAGGGTTTTGCCTTCTTCCTGACTCACAAATGGTCTAGGCCACAGACATCAGGGCTCCACAGAACAGATGGTAAGGCGGGGACAGGTAGAGGAGGCCAAGGAACTAACAGGTGGGGACTATTGGTACAAGGCCAGTTGTACTCCAAATTTTTTAAATAATCTGCACAAGTTGTTTTCCACCTGGGCAGTTTTGCAACACTCTCCTCAAACTAGGAGGCACTAGGTAATGTTAGGAGGCATTTTTCCTTGTCACAGATTGAGGGGGCTGTCAGGGTGGTATTGGCATTCAGTGGATGGAGCCTAGGGTACTGCTAGACCTCCTACATTGCACTGGACAAGCACCCCTTAATAAAGAATGCACTGACCCCAAATGTCACGGGACTGAGGCTGAAGCCCTACTCTAGATCCATCCCTTGGAACCCAGGGTGCAGAGAAGGCCATCTTGAATTTAGCAGAGAGAACCATTCTTAGGGTTTTACAAATCTACTGACTTCTCCATTGCAAATGAGAGGAAAATCATGACAATGACTCTGTTCTGTGTACACCTTTCCTTTAAAAATCTAGGCATGGGGTGGTTGAGCAGGATGATACATATATACATATATACACACACACATATATATGTAATTATATGATGTGTGTATGTGTGTACACATGTGATGTGCAGGTATGTGCCGTGTGCATGCATATTATGTATGTGTACATGGTGCATGCATGTACATTTGTATGCTATGTACATGGATGTGTTGCATGCACATGAATAGTGTCTGTGGTGTATATGTGGCTATACAAGCCAATCAGTGGCAGTGCAAGAAGCCCAAGGAAGATTCCAGAAAAAAGCCTACAACACATGGTGATCTCCATCCATGTTGGCCTACAATAGCTGATGGATGGACAGCTCTGGGAGTCAGAATCCTAATTAGGTGCTCTGGGAGGATGTTAACTCATTCTGCATTCATTTCATCTCTGCCATTTAGAAGCTCTGTGACCTTGGATAAGGTATTTAACTTCTATGGGACCCAGTTTCTTGATGAAAGAATGATAAAAGTTCCTGTCTGTGGGTTACAAGAATTAGTGCTGGATACAGAGCAAGCACTTGGTCATTGTTGGGTCTTCTGGTTACTATTGTTTCGGGGACTGTTCTTGGAGTCTGACCTCATGCTATTTGCTCTATTCTTTGCCTCCCAGGAAAGCCATACCCCTGGGCTGACCCCATCTCTGGGCAAAGATGTCCACTTGACTTCAGCTGCCTCTCTGCAGCGATTTCAAACCTCAGCACTTCAGCTATTCCTGGTCTTTCCAGCTCAGACAGAGTGGCAAAAGCAAGCAGCTCACCTTGCAGGCCTTGGGGATACTATGCCCTCCCTGGTGACCTAGGAGACTGAAAGAAGCCTGGCTGGGGTGCTTGCCTATACCTGTAGTTGGCGCCTTCCTTCCTGGATCCTTCAGATACCTGACAAAGTTATTGCCACAATAAAGCAATGACAGGCCCTATCAACACTCAATCAGCCTCCTGGTCTGCCCTTCACAACCGGTTTGTCAAAGCTGCCCCTCCCTCCCCCATTGTTAGCTCTCTGCTTCTTATCTGCTGCTGGAGACAGAAGTCTCAGGTTTAATTGTGGCAAATTAATTATTGAACTCTACAGCCAGCTCCTCCCAAGCACACAACAATCCTCCCATTCCCCGTGCTGGGATAGGGCTCACTTCCAAGGAAGCACCCAGGTAGAATCACATTCAGGCCATACCAAGAAAAGCACTGAAAGAAGCCTACTGATGCTTTCTTTCCCCTCCAAGAAACCTCTTCCATCTCTGTCCATGACAGCTGAGCAAAATAGCATCTTTATAGCAAAACGGCCACATCACCCTCTGGAAATTGACCAATGTTACCACACCAGTAACTCACTGGTTTATTTCTGCTCAGCCATGGGAGGACCTGTTGATGCTTAATCAATGTTGAATCAACGAATTAGTACAGATTAGTATCTTCCCCCATCTCAATTTGTTTTAGTGTAGAAAGGTTGATAACATGTGTAACTCATTTACTTAATTGCACTGAGCCACTCTCAGAACTTAAATGAATAGGTCCAGTGCCTGTCTTACAGAGGAGAAAATCAAAGCACAAAGAGTTTAAACCAATAATTCCCAACCTTTTTGGGTATTAGAGACTAATTTTACAGAAGGCCATTACACACACACACACACACACACACACACACACAGACCAGTAGGGAGGGGTTTAGTTTCCTTTTTAAAAAAAAAATCTGGATTTTTTTTTTTGACACATAATGATCACATTGCCCAGCACTAGCATCACTGCCTCAGCTCCAGTTCAGATCATCAGACTTAGACGTTCATAAGGAGTGCACAACCTAGACCCTTCCTAAGGGCGGTTCACAGGAGGGTTCACACTCCTATGAGAATTGAATGCCATCAATGATCTGATTGGAGGAGAACTAAGGGTGTAATAGGGAGTGGCGATAAAACAGATGAACCTTCTCACTTTCTGCTGTGTGGCCTGGTTCCTAACAGACCATGGACCTGTAAGGGAGTTGGGGACCCTTGATTTATTACTTGCTTAGGACTCGAGAATGTGTATGCAAACCTAAATATCACACTATGCCACTCACACCTTATGTGCAATAATAAAATGAAACTCTGGAATCTGCCACTCAATCTCAGACTCAGAAACTGACCAGTCCTCCAAGATTCTCTAGATGGTCCTCTACAGTCTCCCTTCTCTCCCTTCCCCATTTGTACAAGCATGCTGAATTTTGTCTTTTATTCCTTTTATTTTCATAGGATTTTGCTGCACATGTTACTCAGTTATAGTTTTGAGCTTCACAATGTTAGCCTTATGTCACACATAAGTTCCCTCCCCTGAGGACCTCATTGCATTTCCTTTATTTTCTTCTCTACTCTTCCAGTACATATTCTTCTCTCTATCTCAGCACTCCTGGGCATCCTCTAAGCTATTTTAATTTATATTTAAGGGTAAGGTATTCATGAAATTTTGAAGTTTACAAAATAATCCCTCACCCACCATCTCTTTTTGGGGGCACATACCCTCATTCCCTTCTTTTTCTAATAATCCTATGAGCTTTCTATAATGAGGGGCACAAAAGAAGAAGCACATTCAACACAGTGCTTCTGGGACTTTCTGGGAAGCCTAGAAATGTAGCTGGGTTGAGATCAATATTTCTTGGATGTTTTATGGGCCAAAATCACGTAATGTAATAAGGCTAATCATAGGCTTTGGAGCCAGACTCGTATGGTTTGAATTCCCATTACTGGCACAAACATGTTGGAAACAAACCATCTGAGCCTCGAGTGGCTTAGAATAAGAAGCATTTATTCCTATACTCGCAGGTCTGCAGGCGGATCACGTAGTTTCATGAGCTGGGATGGACTCAGTCAGGCTCTGTGGCATGTGGTCTCCTGTTGGCTGACCTTCGATATGTTATCAGTTGTTGCACACTTCACTATGACTCAGTGGCTTCAATCAACATTGACTTATTTTTCATCATTCTTTTGGTTGAGTAGCTGATACGCTGGTCTTCCAAGTGACTAGACTTCTGTTCTGCGGGTGGTGCTACTTACTCACTGGGGCTCCTCAGTTCTGGCTTCTCATTCTTTAGTAAGTCACACCAACATGCTGGATGAGCCCAGCATTCCAAAACAGCCAGAATCCAATAGATAAGACTAAGACCAGGGACCCACACATTTTACTGCTGCCTCGTTCTATTGGTAAAAGCGAATCAGAAAGTGGCCAGCCCAGCTTCAAGTTAACAAGGGAGAAGAAAGCTTTCACTTGATGACAAAAGCGGCAGGTTCACATTGTGAAGGGGGTGTGGATTCAGGGTGGTGTGATTCAGGGCAGGGAGGTAATTATTAACACGGTCCACCACAGTTGGGTCAAACCCACTTGTGTTTTTTTTCTGCAGCCAAGACTGAAGCATCCGAAGTGACCTAGGATATGCTTTTCTTGGGACAGACCATGGGAGCCCAGACAAGTCAAACTGCACAGGTACCTCAAAGCCTCTGCTTGTGGCATGTCACTAACATTTCTTTGGCTAAAGCAAGTCATGCAGCCAAGTCCAATATCATGAGGCAGAGGTACTGGGGAGAGGGGTACATGTGCACCATAGTAATGATAATCCAATGATAATAACTCCATTATACTTCTGATATTTAAAACAGGGCCAACATGGGATATTCATAACTTAGAGCAATGATGATGAGTTTTCAGAGCTTTATATAAACAGCCCGCTGCAGCAGGTACACCACAAGTTCACCACCATGGCCTTCGAGGATTGTTGCAAAGCAAAGTGACCACTGTGTCCAATTTGCCTGGGGCTTTGCTGCATTTTGCATTCTACATCCTACATTCCATGAAACTTTTGGTCCTGGGAAAATTAAGAGCTGGTCACCCTCTTTTAAGGAGTAGATGAAATCCCCCCGGCAACCCCCACCTAAGCATCACCATAAGGGTGAACCCCACTCTGTAGAAGAGAAAAAGCAACATTTTAGTGGTCACTCACACGGCCTATAGATAACCAATATTTGGTATTGAAAGCTGGTTCTCCCAAAGCATCTGTCTCCCATGACCCGGGTCTCACAGTCACTGCACACCGGGACCTTCTGTTGGAGGTCTTCTCTCCATGGTTCTTATAACAGCCCTGTGGAGGGGAATGAACACATTGTAAAGAGGAAGAACCAGGCTTGGCTAGGGTAAAGAGGACATGCCAATGATGACATGGAGTTTTAGATCCAGCCTGCGCAGTGCTACACACAGGAAGCAAGAGGCTAGCCTACGGAAACAGAGGGGCTAGCCCATCACCAGACTAAGCCTTTAGAGGCAGGGAGGAGGGCGCCCCACAAGGCCTCCATATGGCCTGGTCATTGTTGGGCTTGGCTACGAATGGCTGACCCACAGTGCTGAGCTTCTCACGCCTCCATGATTCTAGGCCTTAGGAAAATGGTCCACGCTGACCCAAAGTGAAACTGTATCTTAGTGTGAATTCCAGTTGTTGTCTGTGGTTCTCACTGTCGGTAGGATCCAATTGGGTGTGAACGCAACCAAGCTCAGTCAACTCAAAGGCATAGAAGTGGATGTACAGGCGAGGGGCAGGGCATGCAGCCCCTACCTGCACATCAGTGAAGTCACGAGGGCGTCGATTGGGATGAAGCTGATGGGGACTGTGGTAAAGAGACTATAAAGCCCTGATAATTTTCCTCAGTTCCTCCAGTAAATGCCCACTCTGAGACTGAGAAGGAACACTGCTAGATCCCTGTCCTGGATTCTTTCCTCTTCTGAGGGCATTCAGAGGACAAGCACCTTTGATTAGAATGTTTTCCAAATGCTCAACATCTGGAAGGAGTAATTACAAAGGTTCCCTTTGTGTAGCTGGGAAATGGGCTGATAATAAAACAGCACCTGACCCCACAGAGCTGGGGCTGGCAGGGGGAATGAGAGGGGATGGAAGAGTACAGACAAGAGGCTTGCAGACAAGAGGCTTGCGAGAGGACATAGAGAACAGAGTTGTCAAGAGGTGTGTTCAGTGGTGATAAATCATGGTCATTGCTTATCTAGCACTTCCTCTGTGCCAGAGGGCTACTCTAAGTGCCTTATTTATGTGAAAAGTTTGAGAGGTAGTGAGAGTGAGGGAGGAAGATGTATTCTAATGCATGCGGGTGCAGCTACTGCATCGGGCAGGGGCAAGACAGAGGCTGTAAAGTGATACCTACATGGCCCTGTACCTACTTGGCTGTAATAACCACTTTCCCATCACTGGCATAAAATATCTGATACTCACAATTTAAAGAAGGGTAAGTTTATTTGGCTCACAGTTTCCAGTGGATTCAGTCCAAAGTTGGCTGACTGCAAAGCACAAGTGACATGGTGAGAGGTACCCATCCCATGGCATCCAGGAAGTAGAGTGAGAGAAGGGAGACTCCAGGGACAAGAATACACCTTTCCATGTCACACCCCCAGTGGCCCCTCCTCTAGCCAGGCTCCTAACAGCTCCTTCAGTCCTGAACTCATCAATGGATTAATTTACTGATAAGCATAGTACCCAGCTTCAGTCATTTCCTGAAAGTTCTACCTCAAAACACCTAACACTTTGGGGGAACATTCTAGATCTAAAAGGTAAGAATTGGTAACAACCAACATCAATCCCCCAAGAAACATCTGAATTCCTCTGTGGTAAAACAGGACATTCCCAAAGCAAAGCCATCTGGAGCGTCATATTCAGGGATCCCCAGTGAAAAGTCATGTCTGTGTTGATTCATCCTACAGTGGGGTTCATCAGTTTTCAAATGCCACTTACTCTAAAGCCAGAGCATTCAACAAGTCATGTGTCACCAGGCATTTGCAGAAGTCTCTGCTAGGAAGGATCGAGACTAAAATAATAAAAAGGTGGGGTAGGGAAGGAGAAGAAAGAAACCCAAGGGAAAGAGAGACAATGCAGGGAGCAGAAGAAAGCAAAAACTACCCATTCCTTTCATCATTATCTTTGAAGTGATAAAGGAAGACACTGCATCCAAGACATAAGAAGAGGAGGTCACAAGAAGGAATTTATGGCAATTAGAACTTTTGGAAAGTAAAAATGATGGCAAAGGTTAAATAGAAAAAGTCAGTAGGAGAACTGAGGTATAACATTAGGCAAGCCATAGGGCAGAAAAAGATGAGCTAAGGAGAAATGATCAAATTAGCAGAATTCCAAGGTCCAACCAATAAGAATCATAGAAGAAAAAAAAGGGAAAAAAATCAAGGGGAAGAAATTGTGAAATAAATAATACAAGAAAGTGGAGATGAGTTTCTAGATTAAAGCAGGTTGCCAAGAACTCAATTCAACAAATGAAAAGCCTATACCATGAAATTTCAGGGTGGTCCTTTCCTCTGTCTTCAACCGGTAGTTGAGTTTTTCACATCTCACATCACTCTGACTCACCATGTTGTCTCCCTTTTCCACTTAGGACACCTGTGATCACATTAAGCCACCGGGGAGATCCAGGACAATCTTATTTTAAGGTCAACTGATTTACAACATTAATTCCATTTTCAATCTTAGTTCTCCTCTTCCATGAAACAAGGTATTCTCAGGTTCTAGACAGGATCCCAGACATCTCCAAGAAGCCATTATTCTACTGTTTTAAAAATGGAAAAGACAATAAAAACAATGATACAAATTTTCAAAACAAGACGGTGAGAGAGTGACAATGGTTAGTGCATTGCATATTGTCATCTTCAAAGGAGTTGCTCGCATTACGGGATATAGGCATGAAAAACTGATCACACAATGTAGGTACATTATTCTGTCTACCATACAGCATGCAGCAGCTTTGTACAAAATCCAGGTTATTTTATTTGGGATAAAGGGAAACACGGATGCTAGGGAGGCATCTACACTGAGGATTACACCATCGAAGGACGGGAGGCTGGAGCCGCAAATCTCCCAGGGCACCGTGTGAGAGCAGTTCCAATCCCTGCAAAGTGCAGCTTCTACTGCACTTTGAGTTCACTCTTACAAAGTTGAGCCACTAAGGGGAGACTTTTGTTGCAAGAAGCTAAAAGCAAGCCTCAGGAAATGCAAACTTTTCAAAGTAAAAAAATTAATCAATAATATCTGAGATCAGAACAGGGAGAAATGCCAAGCCAAGCACCATACTGGGAAAGGGGCAGTTTGCCTTTTAAAGTTTGTGTTACCTATTTTACTTAATAAATTCTTGGGGGGGTGTGGTTCCTGGGGATTAAACCCACATTAGAGAAGTGCTGTACTACTGAGGGATATCCCTACCCCCACTGAAGAGTTATATTTTGAAGTTAGACATAGTGGTGCATGCTTGTGATCCCAGCAGTCTGGGAGGCTAGGGCAGGAAGATCACAAGTGTGAGCCCAGCTTGGGCAATTTAACAATTTAGAGAGACCCTGTATCAAAAGTTTTAAAAAGGGAGACTAAGGATATAGCTCAGTATGAAGGCCCTGCGTTCAGGCTACAATGCCTAGGGATGCAAAAATAAAATATTTTGATATAGGATCTGCCTACATTGCCCAGGCTAGTTTCGAACTCTTGATTTTCCTGTCTCAGTCTGTTGAGTAGCTGGAATTACAGGTATGCACCAATGCATCTGGCTAGAAATAAGTTTTTCATGAAAAAAAAAATGGTGAACGTGATTTGGAGCCTCATCAGGAAGCACCCAAAGGTCCAAGGAAAATACTCGCTCCTGTGATCCTGCTGATTGGCTGGGGCTGGGCAGGAGTGTCCCCAGGGACAATGCAGTGCCCGTGTAAAGCATAGCCAGGTGGTAACCCCGAGGCTTCAGCTCACGAACGGTCTGAATGTGCCTTTGCCAGTGAGGGTGCCCAGTATCCATAGCACTGGCCCAACTGCAAAGGGGAGGAATTTGGGACAGAATCCTGCTGCTTATCCCTAACAAGCTCCTGCTTTAAAGCAGAGCTCAGGAAAGCAAACCAAGAAAAGAAAAGTCAGGGGCTTGTTTTGAGCAAGAAGAGAGTGGCCCCAGACCATTCGCCCTGTTGCATCTCCTCTCTGAGCTGGCCCTGGGGAGCACAGCCCAGATCTTTATCATCCAGTGAGGCGCTGCCACACTCAGCGTGTGATACACCTGTCTCCACCATCAGGCAAATGAGTGGGTTCACAGGCAGAGGCCTGCCCTGCCAAACAATGCTTCCCTTTGTCCCCGCCCAGGGCTCGAGGAAGCCAAATCCATCAGCGCTTGTCAGGTCTCTTGGCAAACACAATGCAGGTTGTGATCCCCACTCCCCAGCCGAGCCCCAGGCTTCCAGGAGACAGCTCTAACTGACACGCAATGCGTCAGTCAGCCTTCTGAGAGCTGGGTGTGGGGACTGCTGAAGGGGGCACCTGGCTCTCTTTCCCTGAAGCCAACCAGAGCCAGAGAAGGTGCCACCGAAACTCTGACATGTCCTTGTCTTACACCCAGGTCTGAAGAAAAATCATGTCCCCAGGTTGGCGGAGGGTCTTCTGGCTATTTAGACCACAGGCACCAGGGAGGTGTACACTCTTGGCCCCAGTGCTCTACAGGGAAAGGAGAGACTTGGGAGGAGGGAGGTTAGAAGTGTGAATTCTCATATGAGATTCCCTGCCAAGGAAGCACCAGTTGGAAAGGCCTAGGTTCTGCTTTTGTACCCAGGGAGCTAAAAGGCTTGACAGAAGTTGGGGGGTTTTGTGACCAGAGAGAACTTGGAAGTCTACTTCCATGGAGGAGGTTCACATTATTCAGGGCATCTCTCGACATGTCCTGAGAATCACTTTTGGTTGTCCTAGTCTGTCTGGCCACCCTCCAGCCATGTGACCACAGTGAGCAGGCCAGGAATATTATGAGCATTTTCCTTGGACAAACAACTCTTCTTCTGCAGACACTCAGATTGACCCTGGTGCTCAACAGAGAAGAAGGGAGGGGAAAGGAGAGGAGAGTGTAGTCAAAACCCACAGGCCCTGGTGGTGGGGACTTTGTACACTTTGTACAGAGTGTACTTGTGTACACCTTGGTGCACTTTGTCTAGACTATGGGGGCAAGGCAAGTGCATAATCAGTGCCAATTCAGCCAGGCTGCTTAGGTCCTCCTCATGAGCCTAAACAGTCTTTTTTATGGGCGTGAAAGGAACAAACAAATGAGTTTCAGAAAAAAAAGGAAAGAAAAGCAGAAATTCTGGAGAAATATAGGATGTCTGAGCCAAATAATATCAAGTAAGATTTTATTGCTTTTGGAAAAGGGCCACTGCTTAACTAAAAGGAAGGCAGTAAAATATATGTACTATATAATTTCTATAAATTATAGCTATGCAGTAAATTGATGTAGTAAATTATAGTTAAATAGTGGATTATATAATGTCACTTTGCATGTGTATAATAATGGTATCAGAGACGTGGAGAAGTGAAAACCTTTCGATCTTAGCCCATTTTCCATCGATATAACAAAATAGAGACTGGGTCATTGATAAAGAGTAGAGTTTTATGTAGTTCATGTTCTAGAGGCTAGAAGTCTAAGAACAAGAAACTGGCATCCATTGGGCTTCTAGTGATGCCTTATAGTGTAGCAGAGGGCATCACATGGCAAGAAAGAACAAGCAAGCCAGAAAGAGCTTGCTTTATAACAGCAGTTATTCCAGAGATAATCCATTCATTAATCCATTCATGAGGGCAGAACATTCACACCGATCACTTCCCCAGTGCCCCACGTCTCAAATACCATTAACATATGACCTTGTGGGTTAAGTTTCCAACACAAGAAACTGGGGGAAATGTTGAAGCTACAGCACTTTTCCTTATGAGACACATACTGGCTGGTTTCTGAATAAAACGATCAGATGTCTTTTAAAAGATTAATCATAAGCTGGAGGGGGCAGAGAGCAGGACCAGTCAGGCTGGATAGTTTTGGAACTGGGCAGCAGGCTTCATGTCACCATTCTTCTTACTTAAGCACAGGTCTGAAATCCTCCATAATAAAAAAAAATGGAACAAAATAAATCTTAAAGAACAAAGTGGAATAAAGAACAAATCCTCGAGTGTCTATACCTATGTGTCCCTTATCAGGCAAATGATCGGATAAGGCCTTGCTTTTAAACCGTAGTGGCTAAAACAGACTTGGTTTCACTTTTTGTAACCAGACAGTCAGAAGGTGAGTAAGTTTTAGCCAGTTTCAGACAATAAACCACTCATAATTTTTGGTAGGATTCCAGAATGGAATCTGGAAGACACTGGCTCACAAAGTATGTCTGAAGTAGTACCAGATTTGTACCACAAAGTTAGAGACCAAGTGGCTGGTCCTCTGCATTCCAGATAGTCTTTAAAATCAGAATATGTGCTGTAGGGTTTAAAAGGGTACTGTGCCAAAGACTTACGTGAGTGGAAGGAAGGGAAGCCTGCTCGGGGGATTGGCTAGCAATAATCACTATCAGTCATTCAGATTGCTATTGTTTTTGCTTGAGAGAGATTTAATCCCACTTGTAACAAGTATATTTATTGGTCAAGCTAATGTTGCCAGTTAATCTCTTCACCTTGGTCTTTTGTTCTAAATGGATTGTGCTGGCTGAGGATAGGATTAGAAGACAATACAGAAAACAACTACTTCCACCCCTGAGTCATAACAGTCACAGCCAAGGGCGTGGCCTCGAGACCCCATCCTCCTTATCAACTTCCTTCATCTTTCAAACACTCCAGGATGGCACTGTGCCTCTCTGCACCTGCCAAGAAAGTCTAAATGGATAACGATGCCAACCAATGCATAGGCCACAGGGAGTGGATGATCCTACAAGAAGCAGGGTACGGAGTGCTCATGGGTAATATCTCACAGGCCAAATGGGTGGTGTCAGCCTCCCTGACCAGCAAAAGGAGGTAGGAAACAGAAGCTGAGCCCACGGTGGCAAAAACTTGGCATGAGTGGTAGTGGCAGCCCTGGGTAGAGATTGGTGAATTTCCAAGGCAACCTGTACCAGTTATCTGCATGTTTCCAAGCCTCAAAGCCCTGCTGGGGGCTCCCTGCCAAAGCTGATGGCAATCAGCCATGCTACCAGCAGTGTCATCTCCTACACAGACACACATGGAATGTTGTGAGTTCCAAGGATGCTTCCTTAAGGAACTGTGCCTTTTCCCAAAGCCATGTTCCCCCCTGCCCATCCAGGCCCCAGGCGACACATCTGCACAAGGCTTCCCACAGTGCTGACTAAGTATCCTTGCTCACCCTCTACCCTTCTGACTTAGCCTGCTGTTCCATCCCACCCCTACACCTTGAGTTGAGGTCGTGCTATGTGCCTGTTTCCATGTTTATCTTTCACGGCTGGGAAGTGAACGCTCTGAATGAGAGAGCCCATCAAGAAAAGCATGTAAACCTGACATTCCCTTTGACCATGATGGCTACACCAGCTGGCTGGAGGCTGGAGCTTTGGAGATAAGGGCAGAACCAGCAGAGTTTTCTGGTTTGGAAAAGAGCATTTTTACTTTTCGGCACCTGCCAAATAGGTTTGCCAAGAACTCTGCATTAAACAAACACGCACCTACACCACCCTTCTTCCCAAAGAGGTATAACCTATTGGGTTAGGAAGCATTTCCTAGGAACCTTGCTGATTTCCAGGATGTTCCGTTTTAATCTCCACCAGAGGACCTGAAAGCCAATTTTGCCAGATCTCCCTCACTAGAAAACACTACGCTTCAAAGCAAGAAAGTTAAGGTTTAATTTTGACCTATGCAATCTTTGTTGTTTCTATTACAAAGTCTGTTTTATAACTTTGAACACGTTGTTTATATGTTTTTAAAACATGCCTCAGGAGACTTTCAGGTCTACATCCTTTTGTAGGTCTAGTGCTGGGATCACTTTGGTTACCATCTTCCCCATGTCTCCCAATCCTTTCCCTCCTCCCTGGAAAAACAACCAATGACTGAGGTTCAAATAGCCATTGTCACAAAATTTGTGTTATTCGGAGTTGATTTTACAAGTCCCTAGACCAAAATAAAAGTGTTGATTAAAATCAAGGAATTACTGCCATACAGCACGGGTTTCTGTGTAGAACTGGTAGCTTGAATCCAAAGCATTTTCATAGTCAGACCCATTGTGGGTCTCTAGTTCTTGTCACTGGATCATGTAAAGAAGCCAAGAGTTGGTCACAGCCCTGATCCATAGTTCTGGGAAATAAGCCCATGGAAACCCCTAGAGAGCAAAGTAGAGAGACCAGGACTCCCAAGAGCTCACTCAGCACAGCCAGACATCCCAGTAGCTGTCCTTGAGTCTTGCCCTGTTCATGAATCCCTGTCATCCATTCATCTCACCTCTTTAAAGTGTCCAGGACGAAGAGAAATGATTAAACCTATTGTGACAACTTACCATATAGTCTGCATCATTTTGATGGGTGCAAAAGAATCTTTGAATCTTTGAAATGAACTCAAAAGACTTGGGTTTATGGACCAGTAGACAATAGCCAAAGTGATGGGACATCACTCTCACGATTACATCACTTTCTTAGGGTCTGTTTTTCTAGCTCATTTACTGGAGTTACTCCTTCCTGGCCTGATGCCATAAGCAGTCAGGCCCTGTGCAAGGAACTCACACAGACTGTAGGAACACTGAGTTCCTGGGAAACGGGGGAGCCCTGTGAGCAGCAGGCCCCTGTCCAACCCCTGCCAGGAAGAGAGTGCCACCACCAACAGAGGTGAGCTTGGAGGCAGATTCCTCCAGTCCAGCTCCAGAGGAGAACATGGTCCAGCCAAAGCCATGGCTGCAGCCTGTGAGAGCCCGAGTTGGGGGCCCAGAGAAATTGTGTCCCCACTCCTGGCTCACAGATGCTGAAACAGTCATGTACCATTTTAATTTGCTAAATCTGTGGCAGCGTGACACAAAGGAATAGGAAACAAATGCAAGTGACCATCTCCAACAAGTTACCAAATGTGACCAGTGTCCACATGGAAGGCATCTGCAGATCCATAAATCGTTTAAGAGCAGAATTGCTTTTTTAAAAAAACTTATGTCATAGACTTGTTTGAAAATGGGCAGGGGGTGACTTTCCCATAACTTTACATATTCAATTCAGTGGGTATTTTCACTGAAAAAGTATAGAAGAGGCAGGCTCCTATTGCAGAAAAACTTTGAAAAACTTAAACTCATACAATAAACTTAAATCACCTCCTAGGGGCTGCCCGGTGACCAATGTAAGCTATAAACCCAAGTGCACACTGAACTCTCACCCTAAAAAGCCAAGGTCAGAGAAAGTCCAAGTCTAACATACTTGGACCAGTATCAAGCTTTCTGCTCATTCATCCATGCCTTTTCACACATTGGAGCAGAGGGCAGTAATGCCCCAAAGATGCATGGGGGCCCTGAGGTCTCAGCAGCAGCACCTGCAGACCACCAATGGACCCCCTCCCCAACCCCCTTTGCCTTCAAGATGCTGACAGAATCCTGGCGGAGTACAGGTGCCATCGCAGTAATGAGAGCAGAAGGGCAGAGGGCTGGAGTCACGAGACAGATCCATGGTTGCCCTTGCTGGCCACATTTTATCCTGCAGAAGGAGGGGTTGGGTTCAACCCTCCTCTCTGCAGGAGAGAGAAGGACACACTACAGCCTATGGACACGCTACAGCCTCTTCCACAGCTGCGGGCTTGGGCTGTCCAGGAAGGTGGTGGACAACAAATCCATTCACCCTGCCCTGCCTGAGGTTAGGCCACAGGTCTTCACTCACAGTTCCCTTTCCAAAGCCCTGTCCTTTGTTTTGTATGTGTACTTATGAGATATACTTCCAAAGAGTGCTCCCCAAACTGGGACCTTTAGCAGGGACAACTCACAGATAACCAGTGGTCCCTTTAAGGTTTCTGACCAACCTCACTGCTGCTGAGCATGTGGCCGGGTCACCCTACTCACTCCTTTTCAGACTGGCTGCCCGACTGCAGGAGGCAGACCAAGGGCATCCCAGCCTGCAGCCCTTTGTGTGTGAAGTCTGGGCGCTGTCCCGCCCGACAGCACAGGTCAACAGCCACCTGGGGATCTGCTCAGGCACCTCACCTGGCGCCGCGGGGACTCTGGGTACCGCCCCGGGAACATGTGCCCAGGCAAGCAGCCAGCCTCACCTGACTCTGGGCGGCTTGTTCAGTGGGGTCACACCTGCCGAGGCGGTGGGCACACCTGGGACATTTGGCAGAGGATAAAACTCCAGACTTTGGGAGCCATGATGTTGGTGGCTGAGGGAATCCAAAGGCCCAACAAATACCCAGGGTGGGCAGGCAGAATCCATGGAGCCGTGTGATACACACGAGATTGGTGACTGCAAATCATACTCCAGAGGAAGCAGCACAGCTGCTGGGCTCTGTTTGTTTAGCTTGCAACTTTCATGGTTTAAGCAACTTGAGGTCCCATCTATGCAGGATGGGGCCCCACCAAAGGAACCACTGCAGGTGAGGGGGTTGGGAAGTCCCTTTATGCGTTCTGCTGCCTCTGTACACAGCAAAAACCCACTGTGTGTCTGCCCAGCTCCACATGGGCCATAAGACCTTCTGTGTTGGGGGGTCTGTACCTTGACCCCAAACCCGCAAATGGGTACACAGCGAAGGCTCAAAGGAATGAGACATGCAACATCGTCTTTAGGGCTGCAGGAGGAGTGAGATCCTCTGCAGAGCTTGTAACTCTGCTAGCCAGCCAGCCAACTCATGCTAGGCACCTGGAATTTAATCAGAACAAGCAAGCAGCTGAGTGGACAATGGAAGAAACCTGAGCAGAATCTTGGGAGGGGTTCAAGGACCCCTCAGAACAACAGATGATGCTAATTAAGGAAAACTATCCAGAAAGTCTCTAGGTGGGATCAACCATGGTCTATTTTGCATCATGAGATGTTTCCTCATTCTCAGCTCAATCATGCCCGGGCCACGCGACAGCCCTGCACATGTATTCAGCTTCAACGCTTTCCAATTCCTGGACCTCATCTTCCTCCTGGTGCCATGTAGATAATGATGATGGACTCCAAGCTCTAAAGGAAACTGTGGGAGCAGGGTCTAACCTACCCGATGGGCCGGCAGTTCCAACCTCAGCACCATGGGATAAGAACATCTCCTCTGAGGGCTCCAGGGAAGACCCAGAGCTAACACCTGCCCCACTTCCCTACTGTCAAACCAGCCATTGGAAAGGGGACTGCCAGGGGCTTGGCCTAGAGGGAAAGGGTTCTTTCTGCCATCAGCCAGGGCCTGGGGCCTTGACAGGCAGTCCTGTCAAGTAATGCCAAGCAGCCGAAAGAAAACACTGGCAAGGTCAACTCCTGAATCAAGGACGAGACTAAATCCTGTGGCTTTCTATAAAACAGCTTACCTTTTTCAACCATAAAGTGAAGAGAACAGAAATCAAAGGTCAGATTGGATACTGAGGATTGGCTGAATTTCTAATGCTTTTCTAAAGAAGATTGGAGCATTGGCCAGGAAGGAACAGGACCCAGAAACAGGACAGGGACATATGGAAGTTGTTGAAACACTCAGGCTCTTCTGAATTATCAACCCTCAACGAGCCTCCTCTGTCCCTGGAAACCTCTCTTCTCCAGTCTTTTGAGACACTTTGTGGAGACACAATGATTCCTTTGCCTTGTCTGCAGGAGCCAACCTGCACAGAACTTCAGTTCCCCACGTGTCCTGCCCTCTATGTTTCTCAGGTCTGATGCAGTTACAACCCAGCCTACTTCAGAAGAAGGTGTCCTATCAGTTTTCCATCACGATACAAAATTCCTAGGGCTGGGTATTGTACAAAAAAAAGAGATTTTTCTTACTTCATGGTTTTGGAGACTGGTATTCAATGTTCAGGTGCCCTCATCAGTTCAGCCTCTGGGGAGAAATGTCAGAAGGTGTCATGGTGACATGTGTGAAAAGGAGAGACAGTATGGCCATACAGGAAGGCAGAGCACAGGGAGGGGCTAGCTCACTCTTTCATGACAACCCTCTCTCCAGAACTAACCCAGATCCCCAAGGAGTCCCTCATCCCTGCTGAAGTTGGTGCTCCCTATGACCTAATGACCTCCCACCAGATCGCACCTCTTAAAAGTCCCACTACCTCATGACATTGTCATGCTGAAGACCAAACTTCCAATGCATGAACCTCTGGGAGACACACTCACTCCATCCCCAAGCCACAGAGGGTGACAGCGGCAAATGCATACCAGGGAGGAAGGGTTAGAAACCAATGCAACTTCAGGAGTTTTGTTTTGTGGTTCTGGGGAATAAATCCAGGGCCTTCGCACTAAGCTACTTCTTCAGCCCTTTGGTAAAGTTTTTTTTTTTTTTTTTTTTTTTTTAATTTTGAAACAGTCTCACTGAATTGCCTAGGCTGGGCTCCAACTTGCAATCCCCTTGTTTCAGCCTCCCAGAGTGCTGGGATTGTATCAGCATACTTGGGTCAATTTCAGGCCTTTCTTAATTTTTATTCATATCCTTGGGGAAATATGTGTTGGAATGGAATGTTAGGCTGTTTTAACAATGGATGGAAGAACATCCTTTTGTTTGAAAGTTACTGATGTGGATACTTGTCACAAGAAGCTGGGTGTATGTGCTAGTGCAGGAAGAAGCTGCGACTGACTTCTGAGCCCCAGGAGACCGACTGCTGGGCTTCAGATGACTGATGACAATGTATCGAGCCTCAGCTCTCTGACATGTATTGGATGATCTAACTCATCTATGAAAGCCCCTGTACCAATGGTTTGTATGGGACTGAGCCTGACAGGGTCCTGAAGGCATGAATAAGTGTCATTTGAAGGTGGCTCTGTCCTCATGTGTTGCCCCTGGATTTTTCATAAATGTAACAATGCTCAAGGAGAGTCTCCAAAAATCTCTGGCCATGAAGGAAAAACTGCAGAGCCTCACTCACAGCAGCCCACGTGATAGGCTTGTCCAGCTCTAACTAGATGTCAGGGAGGGCAGGTTATGGTACAGAGAGTGGGGAAGGGAGAGCTCTTTCTTACATGACTTTGCTTGGAAGGAAAGAAAGTGATGCAAGAAGCTTTCCTAATTTGTGAGCAGTGACAACCAACCTGGCCAAATAACTAAGAATTTGAAATGAGCAAGATTGGAGGTTTAGTGACAGAGAGGTTCAGGTAGACATATAGGATTCAACTCCTGGAATGGACCCAATTTGAAAATTATTGTTCATCTAGTAAAAGGAACTCCTCTGAAATCCCCACTACAAAAAGGATCTTCTTATTAATTAAGTTGACATAATAAAATGTAAAAACAACCAAACAAAGCTTGTCTAGGCTGGGGATAGAGCTCAGCGGCAGAGTGCTTGCCTAGCATGTGAGGCCCCAGGTTCAATCTCCAGCATCACAAAAAACAAAACCAACCAAGTAATGAGCTGGGCAAGACTGTCTACGCTATATGTGACAGTTTCTCTTGACTTTACATTTTTAGTGCCTGCAAAAGCAATGTGCCACCCACCATGGGGGCTGCTAGCTACCAGACAGGTCCCTTTGGAAAGGGGACGTGTAGAATATGCATGAGGCCTAATTCCATTGAAGCAGAAACCTAAAGAAATGAAAATAGAGGAATTAGGGTACTTGTAGGTGCTGAACAGGAAAAATGACCCAATAACAGTTTGGACATGTGGGTTGGCCATCAGGAAATTCACGTGCCCTTATGTGAAAGGCTAAGTCCTGAGGCTAAGTCTTGGAAGTCGCCTCTACATCCATCAACACGTAATATGGATGAAGAAAATGTGGTATTTCACACACAATGGAGTGCTACTCTGCCTGAAAGGGTAAGCTTGAGATGACTTTGAAACTATCATGTTAAGTGAAATACATCAGACACAAGCTTAAATATCACATGGTTTCTCTTATGTGAGGAGCCCAAAATATAAATAAAGAGCAAAATGGAAGATAGATCATGGGAAGTAGGAAGATAAAACCTTCACAAATGGGAAGGAGATCAAGAAATGGAGGGGGAGGGAAAACACATGAAGAATTAAGATGTGTCACGTACATGCACCAACTCCCCACAAGGAATGTAAGTAAACACTGCATCCTGCAAATATGTGGTAATAGAAAATAAAAACCGGGGGGAAAAAAGTGTGGGTTACAATGTTGACTGCAGAGACAAGTCCTGGCAAAATATCAATGCTGCATTGTGGGGCACAGGCTAGGGTGGGGAGTAGAAGGAAACTCAGTGATCCTCTTAGGAGCCTTCTCTTATCCTAATCACTCCAAGGGGTGAACGCTGAAGGAAAACCACTGCAGTCCTGCATACAGACAGCGACATCTCAGTGTGCACCCTCGGGAAGGGGAGATAAACTCAGGCTGGGTGGGGCGCCCGATCCATGCCCGGTGCTAGCTGAAGACAGCACAACCCAGCAGGGAAGCTGGAAGTGAGCAACCTGAAATTATCCAGGGTTTTTTCCCCCAGAGCAAGAAACAGGAGCTGTAGTTTCTACAGTCTTTTTTGTGCCATGTGTTTATGTCAGTATTTTAATTTGTTGTCTTCCTCTCCTGCCTCTTTACTCTTTCTTTTATACACAAAGTACATGATTAGGGTTCACTTTATACTGCAGGTCAAACAGGGCAGAAAAATTGACAGGGCATTGTGACTCAGCTTGGAGAGGAGTGGACATTACTCAGTGATCCCTGGCACATGATTTGACAAAGCACAGAGGAACAAGGTAGCTCACTCTGGAGAAGGGAGGAGTGGAGTTTGGGCTGTGTAAGGAACAGCCACATTTTCTCAAACACTTTTTCTTAAGTGCAAACAGGGGAATGCACAGATGAACTTGGTTTCTTCTTTCGGCCCTGAACTTGTTCCAAATGTTTGAAACTCTGCTATGTGAGCCTTGGCTCCAGCCAAGACTAGCCAGGTCATGGGCACAGGGTCTCAGCTCTGTGAACTGGACATTTCCATTTATTACCTTGATGGTGTCCAGTGTCTTGGGGTCAGCACTGGAAGTCAAGACAGCTGGATTGAGTTGTTCCCCAGGTGAGATTAGGCTGTGACCCTACCTCTAGTTTCTTATACCCAACACATTTCCAAGCCTGATTTTCCTACAGATACTGTGGTTTCCTTAATACCCTTTGATTAGTTTCCTCTTGAAAACTGTTAGTTGCAACCAAGCACTTCTTGTCTGAGCTTTTCCAAGTGTTGGGTAGGGGAGAGGTTAGTTCCAATTATGAATCACCACCCCTGGAAAGCAGTAGCTTTGAGAATGACTGAACATCACACAGATCTTCCACAACAGTATTCCTTTAATTAATATTAATCACAGTTACAAGGTCTCATTCAGCAGAAAGAACAATTTGCATTATGTAGATCTACATACAAAGACATAAGACAAGGAAACATACACATACATCAGCCACCACCCCAGCTCTTCTCAACCAGTCCAACCTCTGAAGGTGCCTTCAGTTTTGATCATCAGTGAACGCAGCTAATCTCAACCAATCCAATCTCTGAATGCGTCTCCAGTTTTGATCGTCAGTGCTTTGGAAGAACATACACAGACCCAGCACAAGGTTGGCTTTCACGGTCTCCATGGAGCATTCACAGAGCAGGAGATTCACCCTTGGAAGCAACTGAACACGTAAACTTAGGAGATCAGGGATCAGTAACACAATGCCTCAACGCCTGGCTCTTTGGGCTCGCTGCCTTCTTGGCAGAGTCCATTCAAAAATCCTACAGGTTCCTCTGAGCGAGGAGAACAGAGGCCTTTGCTGTGTTGAAGCAGACAGCTCCTGTGCCCCTGGCTGGAGAAGTTATGTGGTTTCTAATCTAGCATGAATAATTTCTGGTCCTTTCAGAATAACTTAGCTAAAATTTACTTCAAGAAGGCAATGTCAAAGTATCTCTTTTCTTCCTACCTTTCTTCCTGTTCCATCCTAAGCCCTCTGGCCAGCCTCCAGCAAAGCCCATTGCAGCTCTTGGCCCCTGGCTCCTTCCCTGGTCAGCAGAGAAGGAGCCACTGTAGGCTCCAAATGCCCTTCCTTCACCTCCATCAATTAGTGGAGAGTTTGGGTTTTAGAAGTTTGCTGGTATTCTTGAGTCTCTTAGAAAGATGGAGCCTAGAAGTGTAAATAAATGAATGCCTAGGAGTTTGGGGACCATGATGAACATCTGTTCTTAGAACCGATCGAGAGCAGAGGGCTCTGCTCAAAGCTACACCCCTGTTTTCACAGGGTTCACTGTGTTCACAGTGGTCCTAATTTCAAAATCCCTTTAACATCAGTGATTTTTGCCTTAAAGAAGAAAAAGACAAACAGACTGGCTGACTTCCCTTTGTCTGTGGCCTATCCCATGCCCATCTCTCTGGGGGAGGGAGAGGAAGGTGCATTACTCTTTGGGCTGGCTCAGCTTCAGCAAAAGGGTGCTGCATCCATGATGCTCTGGTTCCTGCATTCTAGGTGGCCAGAAGCTCTGCACTGAAGGAGCAGAGGAGTGCCAC